>PVKZ01008746.1:0-14215 GCA_004027375.1 Macroglossus sobrinus
AAACAGACCCACCTCCACAATGGCCTCCTCAGCCCAGGCTCGGCCTCCCTGTCCCCACCCCGCCCCGTCACTCTGCCCGGCCCCCTCGGTGGTCGGCACGCGCTGCAGGGGTGCTGGCAGCCTGAGAGGGGCCACGTTATGGGCTGAATTGTGTCCCCCCAAAACTCAAGTCGAAGTCCCAACCCCTAGCACCCCAGAAAGTGACTGTATTCAGAGATGGGGCCTTTAAAGATGTAATTAAGTTCAGACGGGGTCATGAGGGTGGACCCCAGCCCTGAGTGACCGGCATCCTGGTACGAGGTGAGGACACAGACGCGCACAGAGGGAGGACCACGCGGGGACACGGGGAGGAGATGGCCGTCTCCACGCCAGGGACAGAGCCCGCGCCCGCGCCCCGGGGTCCCAGCCTCCGGGACCCCAAGGAGGGTCTCTGTCGCCACCCCCGTCTGAGCCCCTGGTCTATGGCACTGGGTCTGGCAGCCCAACTCAGGCTGTGGGGCCCTCCCCTCCCTGAGGGAGACGCCCAGCTCCCCCCACGCTCACAGGACAGACAGACGGGGACAGGACAAGAGCAGACCAGAGGGAGGTCGGGCCACACGCACCTGGAAGGCACAGGGGGCGGCGCCTCGGCCAGCCTGGGGCTGCATCTGGAGGGGAGAGAACGGGGGGGGGGGGGGCGGGCGTGAGGCTTGCTGGCCGCTCCCTCACTCCCTCACTCCCTCACCGGCCAACAGGCGGGGCTCAGAGAGGGCTAGTGACCCGCCCGAGGTCACACAGCCAGGCAGGGGCAGAGCCAGGGTCCACCTGCAGGGAGGAGACAGGCTTGCAGGGCCCCTGTGGTCCCCCGGGGCCTGGCACGGAGGGACACATGTGGAATGACACTGAGCACGCTCTTGAGACGGCCGAGCTGGTGCTCACGGGATCACTGGTGACAGGGGTGTCGCCTGCACCCGGGGGCTGGCTTCCGGGTGAGCGAGGCCCACATCAGCCCTGCTGTTCTGCAGGCACTGACGGCCGGCGTGCTCAGCTGGCCAGAGCTGGCTGGAGCTGGCCGGCTCACACTTGCTAACGGGCCCCATGATGTGAACCGTGCAGAAGGGCACAGCTCTCCCTTCCTGCCACCCAGGCCTGAGTGGCCGCTGACCAGGGGCGCTGTCTCCAAGGGACCCGGAGCCCAGGGAGAAGTGGGTGCAGCTGCCCCGGCCTCTCACTGCCCAGCCTCACCCCACAGGCCCAGGCCCCCCACCCCGAGGTCATTCTCATGGGGGGACAGGGGAGGGGCCGGGACGAGGGGACGGTGGAACGGGGACCAGCGGGGACCGGGCCTCCGCGAGGGTGGGGTGACGCCTGGCTCGTCTCTGAGGCCGGTGACAGTGGGGCCGTTTGCAGAGTGAATCGGCCCTGCGGGAGGACGAAGGGCAGCCGCAGCGTGCCACCACGCGCTGTGACCCCGACCGCGAACGTGACAAGCTGTGGCCATCGGCTCCGGGACTGCGCATGGCACAGTAGCGCCCCCAGCGCTATCCATGCCAAGGTGGGACAGACACTCAGTGACGCCCAGCCCGGCCTTGTGTCCACGGAAAGGGGCTGAGTAGCCACACGGCTGACCCTTGAGGCTGCCGGGGGCACTGAGGACACAGAGAGGAGGTGCCGGTCCTCGGGGGAGCCCTCCCGCCCCGACCCGGGGCACCCCCCCGGCCCCGGTGGCATGCCAGCATGCTGGGTCAGCCCGCGGAAACGGCCCAGCGGCCCCCTAACCGCACGCAGCCGCACGCGGGCAGTGAGGGACACAGCCGGGAACCCGGACCAGCCAACCTTGTTTCCGTCCTCAGTCCTGGACGCTTGTCGACATGCCGGGTGCCAGATGGACGAGCCTGGGGACAGATTCCCAAGAGGGCATGATTAGTGTCACTGTCGGGAGCGAACGGCAGGGCCGCGAGGCCGTCGGGGGCGGGGGGAGTGAGCAGTTCCCTCGTGGGTGCTCCCTCGCCCGGGGCCCTTCTGTGAGGCCGCTCAGTGTCTGCCCCAGGCCTGGGGCCCGCAGGGGGCTTCCTGGAAGGACCCTGTGGACGAGGAGCTGTGTCCAGTGTCCAGGGTGGTGGGGAGGGTGCCTGTCTCATCGCCCTCCAAGGCGTGGGGCTCACTGGCCCCCTGCTCATCAGAGCCTTTACCGGACGAGGTCTGCTTGTCAAAGGACACCTGCAGGGAGCCGCAGCGCCCAGGTGGGCCAGGCGGAGGGGCTCGCTGCCCAGGAGGGGTGGGGGCGGGGCCCGCAGAGAGGCCCCTGGCCCGGGGACTCCATTGCTCCACGGGGGGCAGTGTGAGTGCCTCCAGTCCGGTCGGACCCCGAGGCCGGGAGAGGGGACGGGGCTGGTGTTGGTGTCCACACCCCACGGAAAGCCAGGGCAGGCCTGCTTTAGAGTGGGAGCCAGCTCGGCCTGGACCCCGACGAGCCTCTTTGTCCCCTGGGGCTGGGCCCCCCGTGACAGCGTGCCCGTGCCCGCTGCTGCCGTCCCATTGTGCTGGGCCCCAGGAGGGCCGAAAGCCCTATTTACAGTGGGGGCGCAGCCTGGGGTGGGGGTGCCCCTCCCCGGCCAGACTTCCCAGCACCACTGGTGGGGGCAAAGGACCCCTTTCATGGGCTCTCCAGTGGAGACTCAGGACAAGGGGGATGCCGGGGACCACGCCGTCCCGGCTGACATCGCCCCGTGAGGTTCAGCCTCAGAGAGGGAGGCCCGTCTGGCACGCATCCCCCGACGCCGCTGCCTGAGGTCACCACGTGGCCCATCTGTGGGACGGTGCGTGGCTGTCCCACCTGTCTGGTCCGCTCGGCCTGCCTCCGGGGGTCACCGGGGACAGAGGGATCATCGACAAGAAACTGACTACAGAGATGGGTCTCGCTGTCAGACCCATGGAGAAGGTCCCAGCGTCGTCCCCTAGGCCATCACCAGGGATGGGCTCTGCCTCCCACCAGCACCACCGTCCCACCGTCTCTGCTCGGGAAAGCCCGCTCGCCCAGCTCCCCCCAGCCCCCCGCGGCACGGCGGGGCTCCCTCACCGGCGGACGCCGCCACCTGCGACCCCCCAGCTCACACCCAGGGATGCCCGGCCCCTGGCCGAGGTCGGCATCCTCACCTTGAAGGTACATCTCCTCGCCCTGCGCGAACATCCGGCCACACCGGACGCATACTGCACACAGCGGGTGGTAGTGCTTCTCCCCGGCCTGCGGGGACAGAGGGGCGGGGTCTCACGGCCGGGCAGGGCGCACAGGGTGTGCGGGGTGCTGGGAGGCAGGCCCCCTGGCAGAGAGGCCACCGAGCCCAGCGGGCCATGTGTGGACGCGGGCTCTGCCCACTGGGGGCCCCGTCTGGGAGCAGAGACCAGCCACACCCCCAGCCTTCGGGAGCAGGTGTGTCACCAGCTCCTGGGCTCACAGGAGGATGGGCCAGCCTCCCCCTCCGTGTGGCAGAGGGGGGCCAGGTCCCACTCCTCTCTGTATCTGGGGGTGGGGGTCAGGATGGGGAGGAGAAAGGGGGAGGGGAGGGGGGTATGAAGCAAACATCATTTCCCAGGAGGCAGGACTGGAGAAATAAGGCAAAACATGAAAATTTTCTTACGTATCTTTGTATTGCTCAATTTCCTCAATTAGCATTTGTCGTTTTTATAATTCTTACAATCCATTAAATGAGATTAAAATGTTAATATTGAAATAACCTAAACAAATTGCACTGGCTTGGTTTGGCTTAGTTTTACATGGTTCAGGAAAAAAAACCCAAATCATCCCAAAATATGGTATTCGGCATCACTCCATAGGGAGGACTCCTTCACCTCACGGCAAGGCGGGGTGTGGGGGTGGGGTGGGGCTGCTGCCCAGGGGTAAACGTGGACGCTAGCCCCCACATTTCACTCTTTCCTGAAGGGGAAGAAGTCTGATCGCCAGCTCCTGAATTTGAACGACTGGTAAGCCCTTTCCTGAATCAGTGAGGGACACGGTAAAATTCGCTACAGGTATCTCGCTTCTCTGCCCCTCCCTGGTGCCTCTGCTGGGAACCAGACCCCCGGTAACCCCCGCGTGTGGGGGAGAGGGATCCAGAAACCCCCCCCGGACCGCGCCGGGCATAGGGCCCAGCCCCTCAGCCAGGTGCGGGGGCTGCGGACGGCTCAGATTTTAAGAGGATTTTAAAAGCCCGTGAGATGTCACAGGGTGAGGTGTTGATGTCTTGTACTTTCTGACAAGTGACTGTCATCTTTAATCAGAGGGAGCAAGGCTCGTGAGGAAGGCGGGTCGGCAGCCTCCGGGGCACAGAGCCATCGCTGGCCCTCAGTGGGTCCGGGCGGACTGGGAGGACCAGGGCGGGCCTGCCCGGGCAGTGTGAGAGGGGTTGGCACCCACATGGGGCCACTGTCACCCCGCCCCTCCCCACAGGCAGGACCAGTGGCCTGTGGGAGCTCAGAGGACGGGCCCTCCCCCGTGGGGCGTCTCGCTCGCCCGAGGTGGCGGTCCCGTGCCCTCCACGAACCCGTCCCGGCCGTGCCCAGTCCCCGGAGACCCGGCCCCGCCTCCGCCTGCTTTCTGATGCCCCCTCCCAGACTCCGCACTGCAGAGGGCGGGCATGCACGCGGGGCCCCCTGCCCGGCCGGCCAGGCCCCCCAGGCCGCTCAGCGTGCACTCCCCGCCCGATTCACAGCGTTGGGTCGTTTTCCGAACTACCAGAAGCGCATCCCGATCTCACAGGCCCGGTGCGCAGAGTGCACAGGAAAAACGGACTCTGCCGAGAGGCCGACCGGCCCCTGGGGCAGGAGCACCGCGGCTGGGAGCAGCCGGCCGCCCGCAGGGTCCCCAGAGGGGCTCTGCGGCCTGAGACCCGCCAGGGGCCACCTGGCCCTGAAACAAGGAGCCGAGTCCTGGCCACGTGGGGGCGCCCCGAGCGGTCGCTGACCACACCCGTCCAGCTGGCCTCCCCCGGCCCTGGGACACGCACACTCTCGCTTGGGGTCCATCCGCCAGCAGCACGTGTCGGCAGGTGGCACAGCTCTCCGCCCGCTCTCTCTGCCTGGCCCACCACCTCACTCCACCTAGCACGTGGGCTTCAGGAAAAGGAGCGCTGTCCCCTCCCATCCCACTGTCCCTCAGGCCCCAGGGGCCAGGGCAGGGCCACACGCAGAGGCGGCACCTCGTAAAGACATTCAGAACAGAACGGTGGCCACCAGCCGTTCATCAGGGGCCCTGAGAGTTGGGGAACCGACAGATAACGGATCCCGCCCTGGGGGGCCCGCGAGCACGTCAGCGGGGCAAGGCTCTCAGACGCCCGCAGAGAGCCGTCCGCTCAGCGCCCTTGCCCAGGCGTCCTGAACCCAGCCAAGCAGGGGACGCCGTGACACCAGAGCTGACAGTGTTAGAGACCAACGTTTAAGGGTGAGGACAGTAGGCGCCGACCCCTGCTGGGCACAAAAGCAGGGACGTGACACCAGGCGAAAGGCAAGTCAGCGTGTGTGTGTCTATATGTCTCTGTGTGTATGTTTGTGTGTGTGTCTGTGTGTCTCTGTGTGTCTATGTGCGCACATGTGTGTATCTCTGTGTATGTCTGTGTGTGCGCACGTGTGTGTGTATCTCTGTGTGTCTCTGCGTCTCTGTGTGTCTACGTGTGCGCACGTGTGTGTATCTGTGTGTGTGTGTGTCTGTGTGTGTATCTCTGTGTCTGTGTGCGCGTGCATGTGTGTGTATCTCTGTGTGTGTCTTTGTGCATGCACGTGTGTATCTCTGTGTGTCTGTGTGCATGTGCATGTGTGTGTCTGTCTGTGTGTGTGTCTGTGTGAGCGTGCGTGTGTGTATCTCTCTGTGTGTGTACGTGCGTGTGTGTGCACGTGTGTGTATCTCTGTGTATGTCTGTGTGTCTGTGTGCGCGCGTGTATCTGTGTGTCTGTGTGTATCTGTCTGTGTGTGTGCGTGTGTGTGTGTGTGCGTATGTGTATCTCCGTGTGTGTCTGTGTGCGTGCGTGTGTGTGTATCTCTGTGTGTCTCTGTGTGCGCGCATGTGTGTGCGCACGCACGTGCACGCACAGTCTAAACGCGTGACTTCCGAATGCCGGCCGTGGTCTGTCTGGGTGGCGGCGTTCATCGTGGACGGTTTTTGGGTTTGCACGTGATGAAGCGGCATCCCTCCTGCGTGTTCAAATGAACACACTCGACTTTTGAAACGGAGAAAGCAGTGGGGCCCTGGGGAGCTGCCGTCACCTCTGCCCCCAGGAAGCACTTTGACTCATCGGGGACTCACGATTCACTTTTTACCCGGTGATAAAGTCCTGCCCACTCAGGAGGGCGAAGGGGAAATGCCAGAGGAAGGACGAGAGTGAACCCACATCCTGCAGCCACAGGGACGGCTTCCTGGGCATGGGGACCGAGGCGGGGGGCACCAGGCGGCCCCCCCACCGGCTCTCCTCTCCCAGGGCAGGCGGGGGGCCCCGCAGCCTCCATCTCCATAAACGCGGCCCCTAGCGCAGGGTGGGACGCCCGAGTCCTCGGAAGGGGTCAGCAGGTGAGTGATGGACTGAGGGATGGACAGGGAAGGTGGGAGGGGGGATGGAGGGAGGAAGGCGGGAGCGAGGGAGGGATGGAGGGAGGATGGAGGGAGGGATGAGTGGTCCCAGAGGGACCTCGGCCTTCATGTTACCATGGGGACAGCCAGGTGGCAGGCGGCAAGTAGGGCTCAGCCAGCAGCACCATCAGGGTTAAGGAGGGTGGGGCTGAGCGAGCAGCACCCCGCCTCTGCCCCCGCATCCCCACCTGTGCAGGGGCGCCTTCTAGCTAATGCCAGCGAGAGCAGAATAGGGAACGGGTAGGAGTGGGGTGGCTGGGCCAGAGCCTCACCCTCGCTCGCCCTCTCTCGCCCCCACCCCCATGACACGTACCCCTCATCAAACGCCCACCAGTGGGTCTGGGCACCCTGCTGCCCCCGGCCAGCCCCCCGACCTTCTAGCTCTCTCCGTGGGGAGACTCCACCCCTGGGAGCCAGCACTGCTCCTCTAGCCACCCGCCTCTGCTCCCACACCCCAGCCGGCCGTCTGTGGGGTGGGGTGGGGTGGGGGAAGGTGTCACCCCTTCCAGGTCCCCCACCTGCACCCCAGTGTGGGGCAGGCTCATCAAGAGATATCCTGAGCCCCATGGTAGAACATGCCACGTACTCAGGAGACTGGGGGAGGGGGGCCCACGGCCAGCCCCGAGGTGCCTCTCACCGGCGGGCGCTGCGGGCGCCCAGCCCCAGGATGGCACGCCGCACGCGGACCCGACGCCCCACAGAGGGAGGGCTCCCGCGGGCGGCGGCTGCTCACTCACTCTGGCTTCACAGGGAGGAAAGCCTGGGTGACATGGGGGGCCACGGGGAGACGACAGGTGCTTGGGAGGCCTCACGCCCGCTGACCTGTCCCTGCTCACTGCAAGCCCACCCACCTGCAGCCCAGCACGCGCCTCGGGCCCCCCCACCAGCCCTCGGAAGCACCTGGCCAAGGGCCCTACCTGCACGGGGTCCCGGCTCTGCGGCCCGGTCCGCTCGACCCGTCCAGCGCCCGCCCCGGGACAGGCCGGCCGGAGTCAGCAGTGTGTCCGGGCGCGTGGACACCTCGCCCTGCAGCCGGCAGCAGTCTGGACGCTGCTCCTTCTTTTTCGGATCCTGCCACCTGCTGCCCCCCCCCCCACCTCCGAGAGCCCACTGGCCGCCCAGCTGGGCGCCGGCCCGCGCCGGGCCAGGCTCAGGTGCTGCCACCGCAGCGGCTGCCGGCCTTCTGCGGAGCCAGCTGCCTCCGCCCGCCTGCCCGCGGCTGCCGCCTCGCCGCCTGCCACCGCCGAGGACGCTCAGAGCTTTGCAGCGCCGCCGACTCAGCGGCCCCGAGCTCCCGGCAGAGGCGGAAACAAAGCATTCATCGTCCGTGGGAGGCCCTGCGTCCTCCACCGCAGACGAGGGAGAGAAACCCGGCCTGCTTCTCCCCTGCTCCCAGCAATGCGGACGGTCCCCTCCTGGTTACCCAGAGTGCACTGCAGGGCCCCGTCGCAGGCACCGGACCCCCTGTCCTGTATGTGGCCCGGCGTGACTAGCAGGGACGCCCACACTGCAGGTGGGGTCGCCTCGCCCTCCAGACCCAGCAGGGGGAGGCCTGCTGATTGCCCGGTGACAATCCCGGTCCGTCCTCATCGCTCACCGCAGGGCCAGCCCTGAGCTGGGGGACACTTCTCAGACGTGTCCTTCAAAGAGGCAGGGCAGGCAGCAGCGCTGGTCAGGTGTGTTCAGGGCTGGGCCGCGTTCACACACCTGAGCCCGAGGTGCACCCCCGCAGGTGTCACCACGGGGCACGATGCTGACGGGGAGAGCCACAGTCCACGCACGGGACGGGCCAGGTGGCGGCGGCGAGGACCGGGAGGCTGGGTGGCCTGGGTTCACATCCGGCCTGGTCACCTGCTTGGGGAGGCCGATGGCCAGCTCTCCCTGTGGGCAGGGTTCAGCCAGACGCCAGGTGCCAAGGTGCTGCTCACTCTCTGAGTGGGGGGAGGACCACAGGTGTGGGTTTTGGGGGGTCGGCCCTGAGCTGGGTGCTGACCTGGATGAGCTTTAGAGCCACTGCACCTCCCAGGGGGAGTGTGAGTCAGAACAAATGTGCAGCAGCCAGGTGCCCAGAGGCGTCAAGGAGTGGGGGGCGTGGAGGGAGGGGCCGGAGTTCAGTCCCTTGTGACAGGTCTGCGGGAGGACACAGCAGGGCCAGGGGCCCTGACGGGGGGAGGGACACGAGCAGCAGGTGACGGCACCTCCCGCAAGGCTTTGCTTATTAAGTGGCAGTGGGACTTGAGCTGTTTAAAAAGCCACCGGGGACGACCCCTTCCAAGAGGGGAGACGTGGGCCCAAGAACCGCCCGTCCCGAGTCCCGCCCTCCCCAGGCCCGTCTCCTAGCCCAGACCCCCAGTCCAGCCCCAGCAGCGGCCTGGGGAGCCCTTTTAAACGCAATGTGATCCAGGCTGGAAGCCTCGTCAGGGGTGGGGGAGGGGGAAGCCCAGCCTCACTCCCCAGCCCGTCCCACCTGCCTCCTCCCCGAGGTCCCCCCTTCCCAGCACTCAGCCCCATCCCCAGGCCCTCCCTCAGGGACCATGGACAGGCCCCTGGACGGTCCAACCCCCTGGGGCTACACAGGGGTGGACGGTGGGCTGGGCTGAGCGTCAGGTGGGTGGGGTTCAGCCTGGCCGTGGTGGGGGGCGTATCTTACGGCACAAACATAGAAAAGGGCGTAATGCCTGCTGTTTCCACAGGGGACACGCCCACAGACTAGCACCAGATGAGGAAGCACTGTGAGCACCGAGGAGAAGCCCACGTCGGAAGTGCTATTGGACCTGGCCTGCCAGGTGACCCTCCCCGGGCCTGCTGTGGGGTCACAGTCCTGCGTCCTGGGCTCACTTTAAATCCTCCAGGCCTCAGACACAAAAGTGGGACCCAGGGGCTCAGGTCCTTCCCCATCTCAGGTCCCACCACCTTCTAAAAGGCACAGCGGGAAGGCTTCCTGGAGGAGGCAGCGCTCACTCCCTGGGAGGTGTCCTCTGGCAGGACGGGAGGTGCAGGCCCCGGGCGGGGATCCCTTCATAAAACCCTGAACATTGGATCCTCTGAGGACCCTTTCGATCCTCCCAGGACGACTTGGGGTGGGGGTGGCAGGCAGACCCCAGCCCTGCGTGGCAGGACCTAGCTTGGGGGGTTGGGGGGGGGGGAGAGGCGCCCCGGGCGCAGCGGCCCACTTACCTCCAGCACGTGCCCCGTGATGAACTTCTCACAGCGGTCACAGCGGACACCGAACTCAGCGTGGTAGTCAGCTTCGCAGTAGGGCAGCCCATCCCTGCAAGGAGCCAGGTGGTCAGGACCGCAGGGGCCACCCCAGCAGCCCAGGATCCCACAGGTATGACGGGGGTGCTGCGTCAGACACCAGGTCTGAGGGCTGCTGCAGCCAGGTGGCAGATGTGGCCGGTTCGGAGGGGACCGCGCTGTCCAAGGTGTGCTGGGGACGTCCTGACCCCGGGGGCACACGGGGTGGCAGAGGGTCTGGCTGTGCAGGAGGGACACGGGGTGATGCACCGCTTGCTGCATGCATGCCTGCTGCATGCTCATTCCACGCCCGCTGCACGCCTGCTGCATGCCCACTGCATGCCCACCGCACGCCTGCTGCACGCCTGCTGCACGCCCACTGCACGCCCGTTCCACACCCGCTGCATGCCCGCTGCATGCTTGCTCCATGTTGGGTGCTGCAGGTGGTGCTGGGGACACAGTGACAAATGAGGCATCATTTGGGGCCCTGCTCCTGACTATCCAAGTGGCCCCGGGTGAGTCGCTTGAACACTGGGTCCCCACCAGGTGGCTGGCGGGCAGACAGCCAGGTGCAGCGTCGCTGACAGGGACACAACGCCAGCTCAGCGCCCGGCACAGCGTCTGCCCGGTGCCAGGAAATCCTGTAAAAGCAACTGCAACTGTTCTCACGAGCTCAGCCTTCTCTCGGCGCCAGGGATGCCTGCGGGAGGGGCGGGGCCTGCTGCGGGGTGACGAGCCCTGGGGCTGCCTGCAGCCTCACCTACAAACTCGGCCCCTAGGGTCCACTTTCCAATGCCGAAGACCTTGGGGGCCCCCCATTCCCCTGGATGGGCGGATGGGCGCACACGCAGCCAACCCGGGAGGTTCAAAGATAGCGTCTCCACGGCAACGCCAGCGCCCCTCCTCGTCAGTTCCGGGCCGGTGCGGAGGCTGCTGTCAGGAGCGCCGTGTGGGCGAGCTGCCACAGCCCGTGGGCGTGGGCGAGCTGCAGCGCTGGGGTGGGGGGTGCGCTCCACGATTGAGCACTGTCCCCAGGGCCACTAGGTCTGAGTCACCTGCCCCTCCCCTTCCTTTACTGGCTCAGAGCCAGCAGCTCCTGGCCTGAGGGGCCAGAGACTCACGGAGACTGAGCCTGGACAGTGGGGACTTTGACTGAAACTGTCTTATTCTGAGATAACCGTAGGGTCACACGCAGTTGTCAGCAAGCGGAGACCCAGCACACCCGGGGTCACCCAGAAGTGAGGCTGCGTCCGACCACTGGACTCGGAGGCTCCCGGTGTGACACGCACCGGCATGCGCGTGTGCTGTGCACGCACACGCGTGTCACTCGTGCGGGTCATCGGAGGGCCTTCGCCGACCCAGCGGTGTCTGTGAGGCTTCTGTGCCCTCAGCACAGCATTCGAGGACAGGCTCCCCCAGCACCCCGGACGCGTGCGGGGAGCCTGCTCTGTCTCGGGGACCGCTCGCTGTCCCCTCTGCCCTCCCCGTGCTGTCTGGGACACGCCTATCTCAGCCCTGAACCAGCAGCTCCTGCTGGGGCCCCGGCCTCCCAGCGACTCCCTCCACACCCAACCCAGGTGTCACCACACCCGGACCACACCCTGGGGACCCGGTGCCGGCCGGGGGGGGGAGCCGCGCGATGGCCCGCGGCACAGAAGTCTGCGTGCAGAGCTGGGCTGTCACGGCCGTGACGACTGAGAGGGGCCTGCCCTCCTCCCCCTCGCCCTGCTGCTAGCATCGGCTGGCGGCCACTTTGCATTTCGCAGGAGATCCAGGCGCCAGCAAAGGGGTGCATTCCACTGGGCGGGTGACACCCAGGGATGGGCGCGGGAGGCGTCTTGCTTTAAAGTCAAAGGCTGAACATGCTTAATCTGTTTCAAATCGGAGCCGGGGTCTCTGTACACCGTGTCAGGGAGGCAAGGCTGGTGCGGGGAGGACACCAGGCTGTGGGGACAGACGCAGCAGGTCCCGGCTCGGGGCCCTTGCCTTCCAGGGGTAGGAGAGGGTGGCAGCCCGGGGGACCCGGGAGGCGCCCCCGCCCCGTGGCGCCCTCGCCCGCTCACTTGCTGATGTACTCGGCGTTCAGCTGCTTCCCGCAGGTCTTGCACTTAAAGCAGCCCAGATGCCAGTGCTTGTCCAGGGCCACCAGGGACTGGCCGTCTTTGATTTCTGTGCCGCAGCCCCCACAGCCTGGAGGGAAGATGGGGACGCAGATGTCATCGCTGTGGGCTGGGGGGTGGGGGGTGGAGGCCTGCAGTGCTGGGCACCCAGCGGCCGCGAGGCTGTCAGAGCTGGCCCGGGGATGCGGTGGGGGGCGGTCAGAGTGTCCCAGGGGTGCGGCAGAGGGGACAGTCCCACTGGGTGCACCTGCAGGCCCGTGGCACGGCAGCCAGAGCGAGCAGCTGGCGGCTGCGTGCGCTGAGTGTGGCTGCATGCTCCTAGCAGGAGCTGGGGTGCGGGGGGACCCTTCTCCCAGAGGTTAGGTCTGCGCCCCAGGGCAGGTGCCTGGAAGGAGTGCACCCTGGGGGCCGCCGGACTGTCCACAAAGCCGCTGGCCAAGCTCCGGCCCTCCTAAGTTGTCACCCTGTCCACGCCCACACGCAGCTTGGGAAATGCCTGAAGCACAGACTCCACTCCGGGGCCCAGGGCCACGAGGGAAGAGGGGGCTCCCCCATCTGCAGACCCTCGAGTGCAGGCCAAGGCGGGTGGGGGGCAGGCGCTTGACCCGGGAAAGGACGTGGGCTGCGGGCCCGGCTGGCTCTGCAGTCAGGAAGGGCCCTCCTGTCCCAGGACACACGCGGGCCTGGCCCTGGGGCCCCACAGTGCCCCCCCCACGCTGGGCGGGAGCCCGTAACGGCCTGGCCCCTGACCGGTCCCCGCGCCCACCAGTGGCCCCAGAAGAGCCGTCCACACCGGGGCTAACACCTGCCTGCTCCCACCTCGCCCTCCCCCTCGCTCTGCCCTGCACCCACGGGACAGGGACATGCCAGCTGGCAGTCGTACAGGCGCGAGCTCCTGCTGCTTCACACAAGGGCTCCTGGTTGTCTGGAATTAACTACGGGAGCCGAGCGTGTGTGTGCTAGAGGGAGACAGCCTCCAGAGGCGGGCCAGAGGTCAGCTGAAAGCAGGGTGGGAGTTGGATGTAGGAGCAGGAGCGGCACACGGGGTGGAGGGCGCAGCCATGCAGAGGCTCAGGGCACGAGCACCCCAGAGATCTCGGGCCAGGCTCCCTCTGTCACGCGAACCCACAGTGGTTTGCTCCCGCTTTGGGCCTGAGAGTGGTCAGTCCCCTCCCCCTCCCCGGGCACCGCGGGCCCCCCCCCCCCGCACCCCCGGCCCCGCCCCACTCACTCCAGAGGCCCTGGGTCAGGTGCGCGCTGCTGCTCACGGAGGCGGGCAGGGAGCACCTCTGGCACACGCACTCCTTCCCGTTGAAGGTCACTCGGTCGCCGGGCGGAAAGGGCATCCTGAAACGAGGGAGGGTGTCACCAGCCGGGACCCCTGCTCCCCCCGGGGGAGGGGAGCCCCTCACAGGACACGGGCCGTCACCCCCCACTTGGGATCTCACGCACGGGCGCCACGGGCCGAGGACACGGCTGCTCCACCCAGGCGCAGTCACGTCCCTGCCGTGTGACCTCGGGCTGGTCACTGGCGTGAGCCTCCGCAACCCCGGCCGAACCAGCAGGCGGAACCACGGTGCGCGGCAAGCGGCAGCGAGGGCCGGTCCACTCGACTGGCCCCCGCCCCGGGACCCGCTCCCCTCCGGCCCCCAGGACACTTCTTCCGTGTCCATTCCATAATCGTGGTCACAGGTACCGTCTAGCGAGCACCTGCTACGCGCCAGCTGCCAGGATGTGACAGACCTTACACCAGGCCGGCACGCGCTCCGTTTTAACTCTGCGGGTGAGGACACATGCAGTTCCCACAGGGCAGCTGACTTTTCCAAGGACACGTGGCCCACGCATGTCACAGCCGGAGTCGACCCGAGACCTGTCTGGCCGCAGTGCCTGCGATTCACCTGCTGGGCCTCTCGGGAGGCGACTCGGCGAGGACGCACCTGGCCGTCAGGTCCCGTCTTCATTTAAAAGTCTGGCGTTTTGTTCATCATGGATTTTTTTGCATTAATACCCTTTGCCTTGATGACTGAGTTCTCTGCCTTAAATTCTGCACACAGATGGACAGCCTCGCTCGGACACCCAAGCCCAGGCTCTGGTGCAAGGTGAGGTCACAGCTGTGGGTCCACCTGGAGCAAGGCTGGCCGGGGGGCAGCAGAGAGCCCACCCAACCCACACTCTGCAGCCCTAAGGGCTGCTCCTTTGGTGCCTGAGACATGGATAAGGTGGCTGCCTATCCATCCATCCATCCATCCATCCATCCATCCA
>PVKZ01008747.1:0-14211 GCA_004027375.1 Macroglossus sobrinus
TCCTCCCGGACCTCCCCGAGTTTGTTCTGTGTCTCGTCGGAGGCCGGCGTGTTTCCCGTTCCTCCCCGAAGACTGACGTTGTGTTTCTGTTTGTTTCCGGTGCTTTGACAGGAGAGGGGTCGAGCGTGGAGGACATCGGCTTCAACTGGGGGGAGTACTTGGAAGAAACGGGGGCCAGCGCGGCTCCTCACGCATCGTTCAGACACGTACGTACGGGCCTCTCTCCGCTCTGCCCCGCGCGGGAGGGTCGGGGTCGGGGGAGAGGGTGCGAGGTGGCGTGCAGCTTTCTTTAACCCCTTCTGTACCTCGAAAAACCAGAATTGACAGGTGTGGCCCTTGCGCTCGGGGCGCACGGCCTGGCCCAGGTAAGGTGGATGAGGAGAAGTAAAAGCCAGCAACGTAGGTGAGTGAGTGGAATGCACAGTGGCTTCGTAGGAGGTGGAGCGGCTGCGTCGTTTTATTCTGAATTGATATTTTTATTTCAAAAGGACACATAAAAAAGTTTTATAGCCTTTTGTGGGCAGATGAGTCAAATGAGACGAAATACCATCGATAGTCGAGGAACATTTGGATCAAGCCAAAAAAAAATATCATTCTGATAATGATGTTTTTGAATAATGCTAATGGCATGCCCAGGGAAGTCCCAGGAAATAAAAAATTGAGTTTTTATCAGATTTTTTTTTTTGCTTCTACGTGAAATTTTTGGCAATACAGCATTCGCAAGGGGAAAGACTACATTTCCAGGACTTAAGGGTTTCAGCATGAGCGTGGCTTTACTGGAAATGAAAATTTAATTCTGAGAAGCATCGTTCTTACTGGGCTGCCCAGGGCAAAGATTTAGCCTGAGTATCGCGAGGACATTGGGGAATTGTCTCGATCTGTCCTTGCTTTTGGCTCTCTCGCTGAATGAGGGAGCTGGAACACTGATTCTTTTATTTTAATGCAACATTTTTTTTTTTTTTAAGGCGAGGCCAACCTTGGTTGACCTCACAGATTGCAAGGACCTTGTCATCTTACGATCCCTTATTATCATTATTATCATTATTATTATTATTATTATTATTATTATTATTATTATTTATTATTTACACCTACAGCACCTGGTCTTCCCAGGCGGTCTCCCATCCAAGCACTAACCAGGCCCGACCCTGCTTAGCTTCTGCGATCAGACGGGAGCGGGTGCGTTCAGGGTGGCGTGGCCGTAGACTTAATGCAACATTTTATTCCTTTTAGAGGCCAAGTGCCTTTTTTGAAAAGGAATGTAAGACCTCAGTCAGTCGCATGGCATTATAAAACCAGATCGCGTTCCCTGTTGTCTTTTCACACCGACGCGTGTCATGCAATTACTGGTTTATTACGAAGGCGGTAGTGGCCGCTGAGTATTAAAACACCACAGAACCGCGGCCCGCCTGGCAAACAGCGTGTGCACGTCCCGCAATACCCTATCACGGGTCTGCGGGGACCTGATAGATTCCCCGAGGAGGTTTAGGGGAGAGAGACTGACAGCTTTTCCACCCCGTCTTTACCCATAAGTCCTCAATCTCTCTCCACGTGGAGCCACTGCTGTTCTCTCCGATCCAGCCGGTTCTTCACGCCCTTCCGGTCACAGCAGGAAGCAGAGTCCCCAGGCCCGGGCGCCCGGGGTGAAGGACAGACACCAGTGGCCCCGTGGACGCGCTGTTTGTGACGCCGTCATCCTTCATGGCCGCAGTCGTCAGCTAGCTAGCTTTGGAACGACCCCCGGCTGCAAAGCTCTCTTTGGCGGTGGGGCTGGCAAATGCTAGCAGACTTTAATCCTCGGTTAATGAAAAAGACGGGCATCCCGAGGCTGCGCCAGCCGCGCCGTGGTCCCCGGCCATACCTGGGGCCCCCGAGCGCTGGCAGGTGTGCGTCTGGATGTTTGCTGTCAGGGTGGATAGAATGCATGCCAGTTCCGAGGCTTCATGGGGAAGAGGAATGTGAGGTATCTCGTTAATGTGTCTTATCCTGATGGCATCCTGCAGTGACACCCTTCGGGATAGGCGGGGTTCCATGAAAGATGCTTAAGGTTAAGGCTCACTTCCTCCGTTTTTTCTCGCCGACGTGTCCCCCAGGAAACTGGCCGCCCCCGCGGGAGGCTCACAGTGGGAGGCTGGTGCCGTTCCAGTGGGGGACGGAGTGCGGTCCCCACGGCCGGGTTCCGAACGGCTCTGGCGGCCTCCCGGCTGTGCGCGTCCCATGCGATGACGGTTTCCCTGTGTTTCTGGCCCCCGAAGGTTGAGGTCAGCATCCAGAGCAACTTCCAGCCGGGCATGAAGTTGGAGGTGGCCAATAAGAACAACCCGGACACCTACTGGGTGGCCACCGTCATCACCACCTGCGGGCAGCTGCTGCTTCTGCGCTACTGCGGCTACGGCGAGGACCGCCGGGCGGACTTCTGGTGCGACGTGGTGATCGCCGACCTGCACCCCGTGGGGTGGTGCACGCAGAACAACAAGGCGCTCATGCCCCCGGACGGTAGGTGCCAGGTGGCCCCGGCCTGGAGCCTTCGACTCACGGGCCGTCCTCACCCCCGGCGCGATCGACGGCCTCCGAGTTTCATTCATCAGCTTGACAGCGCCTGGGAGAGGGGAGCAGGTGCAGTTCCAGATGTCAGAGCTGCCCCCGACAGCTGGCCAGCTGTGCCTACAGGGGACGAGAGCTCCGGAGCCCCATCCTTGGCCCGGCGGCCAAAGGGAGGCCGAGGGCCGAGGGCTTCTTTGGCCGTGGGTGTTGGAGTTTGTTGCTTCTCTTTTGCTTTAAGACTTGATGGGGAGCGTCTGGAGTTTTAATCTGTGTTACAGGGGGTGGGCGCTGCGGGAACTCGCCTGGCCCCTTGAGCCGGCGGAGGCGGGGACCTCGCCCTGAGCTCAGCGTTCCGTCACGTGACGAGCGCAGAAGTGATGCCCGAGAAGCTTCGATGCTAATTCTCAGGCATGTGCAATGAATGTCCTTTCCGTCCCTGTGTGCCACTTGTAATTTTGAATGGCTGTTGTTTTCGTTCCGAAGGGACACACAGTGTTTTAGAGCTGAATTCCGAGGCTTCCCGAGTCCGTCATATTCATAGTTGCTTTCACCTTTCGAAGCACTTGGGTTTTAGCTGCTTTTTTTCAGCTCTGATGTATTGTTTTCTGTGACGAAGGGAATGGGACAGGATGTCATTGAACATCTTGTGCCTGTATCGTCTCGGGGGAGAGAGAGAGAGACAGAGAGAGAGAGAGAGAGAGAGAGAGAGAGAGAGAGAGAGAGAGAGAAAGGGCCTTTCTCCTTTCCTTCTTGCTCTGGACCTTTGCACCTGCTGCTGTCCCCTCCCGCTGGCACCTTATCTGTTGCTTCCCTGGGCAGCCGAGGTCAAATCTTATCCTCGTTCTCAAGCCTGTGCGCCCTGGAGGCTGGTGGCGTTGGCAGCTGTGCCCCTGGCGATTTTTCAAAATGAGATATAATCCTCTGTAAAGGCGGAATGCTAGTCCGTCTGGCTTTGAAGTATCACGACAGCCATTCTTGAGGTGAGACAGTGATTTCTCTGTCATTTCCGACCAATCATAAAACCAGCCCATCTCAAGGGGTGGATTGTGCGGACGGAATGTGGGGGAAATAGCAGCTCTACTTAGAGAGTCAGCCATCTTCCCGTTGGCCCCGCTCTGCACAGCACGGCCACCGGGGCTGGTCCTCACACACCTCGGGAGAGTAGAGACAGGCGTGTGCCCGTCCCAGGAAGCAGACACTGCCGGAGAGGGTCACAGAAGGGGACCGAGGGGCTGGTCCCGACTCCTAGCCTCAGCCTTGCTTCTCCCTGTCCTCGTGATTCTCTCTAAAGTTTGACCCTTCAGTCGCTTACGCCTTTGGAACGGACGTAGGATGGTTTCACGCCATAGGGTGGTTAGTGGAGAGAGAGTTCCGGGGCGAGGAGTTTTAATGCTAAAAGCTAATGGCTTCGCCTGGTGAAAATCTGTGTGTTTGCTTGAAGGAGAGGAGGACACAGTTCTTTCTCCCTTTGATGACAAACGTGGTGATAGTCACGGTTTCAGAAATACCGTCAAATTCGTATTGTACCCACTCTGTGCTCTTAGGCAAGGCACGGACACCCGTGAAAGGTCTCCTTGAAATCGAAAAATGGGAAAATCTCGTAAAGTAGGAAATTATGGACGTGACTGGAAGGTTGGCGGGCCCTTCAAACGGTCACACGTTATGCCAATGTTGAGAATTTCTTTATCGCTCGTTTTAAAGAACTTTCCAGAAGTTTAGTAGCTGATCAGTATGACTTGGACAACTTGAACGCAGAGAACGGAGTCAGGAAATAGCAGGTTCGTGGGGCAGGAGGTTTTAGTGACCCCACTAGAGTGTGGGGTCACTATTGCTTTGTTCCAGTGGGAATCCTGGAATCTGTTTTCGAACGAGGAGTCTTGTTGGTGTGGTTTTCTGGCTCAGAGAGCTAATAGCGTCGCAAAGTTTGCACCTTTGGTCAGTCTTTGTGGTCGTTACACTCGAAAGACTTTGCAGAATATACACATATGTTTTATTATTTATTATTATTTATGCCTACAGCACCTGGTCTTCCTAGGTGGTCTCCCATCCAGGTACTCACCAGGTCCGACCCTGCTTAGCTTCCCAGATCAGACACTGGGCGTGTTCGGGGTGGCATGGCCGTAGACCATGGACCGTGGCTCCACGGGGGCGCGAACCCAGGACCTTCTGCATGTCAAGCAGACGTGCTCACCGCTACACTGTGGAAGCATAGCCACATCACAGAACATTGATTCGCATTCGGGCAATCTGTGTCATGTTCTTTTGGGGCGCTCTGGTGGTAATCTTCTTGTGGATCTCGGGGCGCTGCTGTCGGAGCCGGGTGGGGCGGGTTCTCACCTTGTCTTCACCCTTGACTTAGCAAAGGTGAATCTCCCCCCAGTTTTTGGATCTTTGAGGTGCGGAGGTGCTAGCACCTCATCGAAAGGTCGCGGAATGTCATTCGTGTCATCTACAGTATGTGATCATTCCCGCGTGCCCTGGCCGGGCACCCTTGGACTGGAGAGAGGGGAGGAGGGGCCGGCTCGCTCACCGTGTGCTCGAGGACTAGCGTTCGTGTGGGAATCGGGGCCAGTGGAAACCCAGCTTAGGAAGTGACATTCCCGGGCGACCGTGAGGGATGCCGAGGGAAGCCGAGGGAAGGGGCGGGGCTGCCTTTCCTCGTGGCGCCCGAGGTCGCGGGGGAAGTGTCGGGATGGCCCAGCGCTGTCTCCCACCGGCCGAGGCGCCCGCCCTGGGGGACACCCATCTTCCCGGGTTCCACGATTGCTGAGCGAGCACGCCGCGCGCCTCACGGCCCGCCGTGCCGCTGTCCTGCTCTCTGGAACGGATTCGATCCCTGAAACGGTGCGAGCCCCCGCTGTCACGTCGCACGTATGTCACTGAGATGTGACTCGTCACGTTGCGAGGAAGGAGGCGGCCTGGCAGCAGCGTCGCCGTGTGTCACTGAGATGTGACTTGTCGGGACACAGAGAATGCCATCGAGAGGGACCCGTGTGGGGCGGCCTGGGCCAGTCGGCCGTCCACTGGGCCAGCCGCGTTTCTGTCTGCGCGTGACCCGATCGGCGCTCACCGCTCGTGTTCGGAGCATCAAGAAGCACGCCGCATTCACGCAACACCCCGTGCGGGGTTACAGCTCTTACGAGGGCAGCAAAACGTGAAACGTTCCGGCGTCGTGAATCACTCGGGCTCGATCTACCCGTACGCGCTCGCTGAGCTCGCAAAGGGCAGCTGACAGATAATGATCGACGTAAGGAAGTCATTTAATCCAGGGGCGGCCGCACTGTCCCTTCTCGAGACGCGGTGGCAGTGCCTCTTCGTGGCTGGGGTGTTCTGGCGGCGGCCGGCCCACGCCTTAGCACCGCGGGTGAGGAGACGTGAGCAGGTGCCCATCCCCGGGACACCCCCGGGGGACACGCTGAGGATTGCTGTGAGCCGGCTGCTCTCGCAGCCAACGCAGTGGAATCACCCCACTAATTTTTATTTTTTCCCCCGTCACAAACACGTCCGCGATTTGAATCGCAAACCCCGCAGTCTTGCCGAAATGACTGTATCCAGCATTCCGACTCGAACTGGAAATGGCCGGGGGTCGTGATTATGTCACTTATTTGAACACAGGGATGTTTATTCACGGAGTGTGAGGAGAAAGTGTGAACAAGGGCCTTATGTCACGGGGTGGGGGCTGGGGGTAGATCCCAGCAGGGTCTGAGGCCTGGTCCTCGGGCCGTTCTGGGGAAATGCACTGTCGTTGGTCGTGAGACAGGAGGTCCTGGCCGGCCATGCGCAGGGCTGGAAAGTGACCGGGCGTGGGGACGTCCCCATCTGAGACTGACCGCTGCGTAACCTGGACGCCGAGGCGTAGGATCTGACCGTGTTGTTCGTGCGAGTCTATTAGTCCATCTTTTATTATTTGAATGACGTGTTCGCGATGCGGATGGAGCCGGGTCCACGGCCTTCTCTTCGCTGTAACTGGAATTCCATTTGTGTATGAAGAAGAACATTAAGTGTACGTGCTACAGACTCGAAGAGCAAAAGCAACCCTAAAGCAGCGTTGAGAGGAGCACAGGGGTTGACTCGCTAATTGTTAGACGGCTTCAAGCAGAGAGGAACACACACAGCGTGATGAGGAAGGGCCCGGCGCTTTTAATAAGTACGACGGTAAATAAACCGAAAGTCATAGGTGCACATTTTAAAAGGTGGGTTGGTACCCTGTCGTCCCAGAGCCGTGTTTTGATAGCGGTGTGTGAGAGAAGGGGCATTCAGGCGGGAAAGAGAGCAGCCCTTTCTCTCTGGACACTTGACGGCCCTTTTGAAACAGGACGCATGCCTCTGAGCCTGGAAGAGATGCCCCATGGGGTAACCCGGAATGGACCTGCCGTGCAGACGCGTGGCTGAGCAAGTGTGCACGCGTGTGTGTGTGCGTGTGTGTGTGTGATGGGCATGTGTGCATGAGCATGCGTGAGCGTGCGTGTTGTAATGCACGTGTGAGCATGGGTGCATGTATGCGTAGATGCGTGTGCGTCCGTGAACATGCGTATTGCGTGTGTGTGTGTGTGCGGATGAGCATGGGTATATTTGTGTGCATAAGTACGTATGTATGTGTGTGTTTTGTTCTAAACGGTATTTTGAAATAATCTTCGTGTTTACCATTTGCAAATCACTTTATTTAAAAGTCTGGACGACCAGCATCTCTGGAACGCTCGGAGGGTGCAGCCCCGTCGGGCCTGTGTCTCAGCCGGCGGCCTCTGCAGGTGGCCGTCTGTTTGCTGTCCAGACCTCCTGTCCCCTGCTCGTTTGCTCCTATCTGCTCAGGCCGTGTGGGCATCTGGGTTCATGCCACGAGTGTCAGGCATGGGGCGGGATGGCCCGACGGGTCGCCGGGCAGCCACCGAGCGTGTGACTTGCTTCCCTAGGCTCCGTCTGACCACATCAGGCTGGACCAGACAGACGCTCGCTGAGGTTTCCCTCTGCTCAGAAAAGTGCGTCATGTAAGAATTTAACGAGCGGTGACTTTGGGGCAGGGCTCTGAGGCGAATAAATATGCTTGTGAACAGAAGCCTAAGAAATTGGGTTTTTAAATTCTGGACTTTTTTTTTTTTTAGTCTATGAAAGATTTAAAAAAAAAAAAAGATGAAAAGAATCCAGGCAGACTCATGGTCCTCCTAATAGAAGTCGAAAACCTCTGTGTAGCTAGTGGTGACCAGCTGTTTGTTTATGCATAAAAAGTTATCGTCTTTTCTCCTATAAATTCCTGTTTGTTGTTTGCATTCGTCTTTTGAAACTTACTGTGTACACAGCACAGCCTTTCATCCTTTTCTTGCCCCGTGAACAAATGAATCACGAATCGGAGCATGTTTGTGTCACGGCTATCCAATGAAAAACAGCTTCTCTCACCCACTGCATATTTTTGTTGTGTGCCTACTGTGCGCCGGGTAACTGAACTTACCTCCATCCTCAGAGCAGCCTTGTACATGAGCTGTATTATTCTTATTGTACACTCAAAGGATAAATCACTTGTCTCAGGTCAGACACCGTGAAGTAGATTTTAAGCCAAGGGTGAAATTTTCTACCCTCCCCCCAACGGTTTTGAAATCGATGCATTTAAAAATGACAGGGCCCAATTGATATTTGTTTATTGATGTCACGTGTCGAAGTATCAGAAACATATCACTGAGAAGAGTTGTTGAATCGACTCCTTGCAGTTTTTACGAAGCAGGTGGAAAGCGACTTGTCCAGAATGTTTCCCATTGTGTGAGTTGTGGAGGCAAATAAATGGGCGAGATTCTCGTCTGCAGCTTCCTTGACAAATGGTAATCACGGGATTATGTAAAGTTATGTAAATTGTGTCAGATGCTCTTTGGGTTTTTTCTGCTCTGCATGGAAACTGTAAGCCCTGAGGCGGCTCTGTAAGATTTTCCTCTCTGGTGTTAGTTAGAGATGCATCTACTTTCTCTTCGTATATTTGAAGTGAAGTGTGTGTTGCGTTCTGGGTGGGCTGTGAGCGTGAGATAGATTTGGGGGTTCTTGGCCTCTCGGCAGCCCCTCCTTGTTAAACCTTAACTGTCAGAGGCCTAGTCCCATCTGTCCATTCTTCTTCTCCCTTCGGCCTCACTTCCCCGGTCGAGGGGTCCTGCCTGGGGCTGCTCCCCATTGGAGCTTACGTGGCGATGGCCCTCAGAAGCCTATGGCTATTTTGATGTTCCCTAGTTACGCTGTGTAATCTTTCTGTTGACTTCGGTGGATAACTTAAGACTACGTAGAGGGGAAGAAGCTTATCTGAAGACAAAACCATTTGAATTTCGATGTTCGTCCTTTAATTGGCATCTTTTGGGTTTAAAATATTAAAATGACACGGATCGGATGCCTTAGATGGTTTCTGCGAATGGAATACACATAATAGGAACAGCTTGAGGGTTGTGAAAGCTAGATAGTTCATGATTTCACTGAACCGAAGGCCAGAGAAAGAAATGCTATGGACTAAATATGTAACAACTTACGAATTATGTAAGTCTTTATTCCTCATCCAGGCATCAACAGAGCACCCCGACCCGTGTCCCCGTGAGTGAATTTAGTCATCGTTAGCATCTCGCCATCACATGAGGACCACGGCATTTTACGTACTTGTTGATTCTGTCTGTAGGTGCAGGAGGGCAGGACATAGCCGGTCCCTTCAGCGTCATTTTACTGCCCCCCAAACCCTGTGTTCCAGCCGCTTGCCCCTCTGTCTCCCCCCCAACCCCCCGCAACCACTGGCCTTTGACCTCGCCACAGCTTTGCCTTTCCCAGAATGTCACGGCGTCGGAGCCTCACGGCGCGCCTGGCCCGCAGTCTGGCTTCTTCCCGTGCTCACACGTTTCCTCGGGGTCCCCTCATGGCTGGCCAGCGCTCGGCCACCTCGGCGCGCGTTGTGGGTGTCCCATCGTGGTCACGGCGAGCATCACTTCACGCACTGAAAGACCCCAGTCCAGACGCCGTGGAAGGAGCCAGGTCCTCCATCCCCGCCGTGCCTGAGGGGGGGACATACCGGGGGGCTGGGCCAGGACGGGCCAGGACGAGCCAGGACACGCTGAGGGGCGTGCGCACTGCCTCTCCTTCCAGGAGAGTTCATGTCAAGCGTGCAAAAACAAAAAAAAACAAAAACAAACAAACAAACAAAAAAACAAACAAAAAACCCCCACAAAAGTTGCCTGCTTTCTAAAGATGAGCATAAATCTAGTTTGCAGGATGGAATGAATGATCACACAAGACAAGGCCTCACTTCTTTTTTTTAAATGTGCTCAAGGCATGCTGTAAGAATTTACAGGAGCCAACGACTAGCAATTTTCTATTTTGGAAGAGATTGAATCGGAGGTGAGCACTGCAGAATTGAAGAGATATGTGACTTGAAGGGTCTTCGTAATTCATTTTCTGATCCTCTCTGACCAGCCGATGGCCCCGTTAAGTATGGTGGATTCAACAACGCACATTTTTAAAGAAGCCCATAATGACATGTTTATACGGTGGTGAGGAATAGCTCCCAGAAGCTCATCGTGAATTATAGAAACAAGTGATAGCCATTAAAATAATCTGTAATTATTTTTTTTCACACTAGATACTGATGTCAAGTCATTGGCATCTGTTTGGCCTATTTCTTAGAAAATTATCTGATGAATATCTTTGGAGACCATCATAAAGCACCTCCCACCTCCCACCAATTTCTCCCCTTCCACCTCAGACATAAGCAAAACAAACTTAACCATGTCCAGAGAAAGTAAAATATATTTAAGACTTTCTGGTCAAAATGTTGGTTTTTTTTTTGGATTCCGTAATGGTCAAGGGATGATTTGTATGCCTCGTTAAGTGTTATCTAGAGTAACATTTAATCACAGATTTGTTTTATGAAATGAAGAAAGCAATACTCGTTTTCTGTTCTTTGTACATCTCATATGTTAGCCCGTCACGATTAATTTTAGATCCCTAATGTACACGGAGCTGTAGATTTATAAGTCTGGTTAATGGTTCTCTCAGTTAAATGTATGTATTTATGTATCTGCCCTTATAGGCTGGATTTCCGCTAAGCATTTATGCGAGGAGCGTGTTCGGTATAAATAACCAACCGGCAGCTAAAAGTCAATTACAAATGCTATTAACATAGCTGGCAGCGGCCCTTTAGCAAATATTGAAGTACGGTATATTTAGATTAAATTAATTTTTTTAGAGATACTTGCCTGCTTAGCTTCCCAACTCCTCTTCCTCCTATCAAAAGAAACCTTTTTTTTTTTTTTTTACATTTAAAGGAATATGGGCTTATTTTCCTCTGAGCTTATTTCATTAACGCATGTTTTTAAGCGGAAGGAAGTGAAAGTTGTTCAAATTACCCAAACGTTTGTATACCTTTAATTTAAAAAGCGAGCTTACCAAACAGCGTCTAACTTTTTCTGTTCCTTTCCTCTCTCGTTAAAGCACACTATTTCAGAATAAGCGTCCACGGTGACGCTTTTTAAGTTGCTATTAATGCAGAAAGCACGGTTTTAAGTTTCTTTGATCTGGCCATGCCTTCGGATGGACACCATTTGTACCGGTCCAGGTTCTCCGGAGCAACGGAGCCCACAGCTGGAGCGCGGTACAGAGATAAGTGGGCATCCGCAGAGGTTTCTTGTGGGAGCTGGCCCACGCAGCATGGCGGCTGGGAAGCCCCCACGATCTGCGTGTGGGAGCTGGGGACCCGGGAAGTTGGTGGCATCGTTCGGTCCAGCTCACAAGGTCTGGGCACCGGGGACGCCGACGTCCAAGGGCGGGAGAAGGCGGACGCCCCGAGCCAAGCGGGCGGCGAGAATTCACCCTTCCCTCGCTGTGGTCCTGTTCGGGCCCTCGGGGAGGTGGATGGCAACCGCCCACACCGGGGGGCGGGCAGCAGCCTTCTCGTCTGTTCCAGAGACACCCCCACCGACACCCCCAGACGTGTTCTCGTTACCAGCTATCTGAGCATCCCTCTGCCCGGTCAGGTCGGTCGGTGGAATTAACCATCACGCCGTTGTCCCAGCAACCAAAGTATTTGTAGCATCCTTTCTCTCCCCTGAGGGTGGGTTTAGGCGTTTTCTTAGCTGCTCTTTCTTACCGTATTAAATACACTCATTGGAACAACTGGCAAGGAGCAGAATGCAGTGTAAAAATCACGGCTGTTCACACCTGCGGGAAGATGGGGTTATACACAAAGACCTCTTGGCCCGTCAGGCCCAAGACTCCGTTCCGGTGGCCTCCGGAAGGACCTGTCACCACAGAGATGACATGGGCTGCAGGTCCCACAGGGGTCCTAGAGGGGCTGTGACGATTCCCTGTGAATTGGGGGGTGTTGGGCTGGGCCCTCCGCGGGCATCGTGCACGATCTTTACCAAAGTCACCGCTGAGATTCACATCCTCCCAGAACAGACGGCGTGGACGTGGACTCGTGTGCTGCTCTGAGAAAGCTCTCGTTCTGGTCACCTGTCCCCTCCCGGGAAAATGACGTTCTGTGTTTATAAACCGAGGACCAATAATACGTCCAAGAGCGCAGCTGGGTACGCACATTTAATTGTGTTTTTTTTTTGAGATTATTGGAATGGTCACGGTTTTCACCTGGATTCCTTATCCAGGCGGATAGTGAGAATGCTTCTTTTCCTATTAAAAAAAAAATAATAACCCACTTCCCGACTCGGCATCAGGCAGCGTGTCAGGATTAGTTATAGGTGGAGGAGGCAGAGAGAAATTCTCAGCGTACGGCAGAGTCGTTAGATACAGCTCACGATAGCATCTTTGTTTCTGCACAGTGACGTCACGAAGGCCTGGTGGCCCGGGGTACTCGTGTCAGGATCCGAGCACAGAAGTCCCAGAGGAGCATTAACCAACCAGGGTTTTAGGGATAAGAGTGGATAGTCCGCCGCTGTGTCGGGCCAGGGCGTGGTGATGGGTGGGCGGCTGCTCTGCCCCCTCCCAGCGCTGTACCTGAGGGGGCCACACCCGGGACCGTCCTGTGCCCCGATCGTGCTGGAGGTGACCTCCATCTGCACGTGCGTTAAAATGTTAAAATACAACCGCGTACCCCAGAAAGGTCGGCTTTATGGTAGAATAATCATGAGAGAAACAGTCTCAGGCATGTGTTTCGTTGATGCAAGAGGCATGAGAACAGATGCTTGCAGAGAAAACCGTTTCTCACGGGCGAAACTCCCTCGTGTGACAAGGGGCAGGGAGTTCCGCTTCTCCTCACGGTGGTCCCCAAGCCTGCCTCCTTTTGAATGCTGACTTCCTAAAATATTCCCCGAAGGCATGCACGAGAAGTTAGAACGTCCCCTCCCCCCTCCTCATGCACCAAAAGGGAACTCGGTTTGCTCTCGGGGGCACCTTTGGAAGAGGAGGAGATGGCCTTGGGCTCAGGAAACCGAGACTTGACTTCCAGCGACCGTGAAGATGCCGCGATCTGAGAGTTCCACTGTTTAGTACGCTCGGTAGAGACCTAACTGCGTGATGCAGAACTGAGGTTCATCAGAGTCACACCATTAAAGTCCCACGCGCGACAGTCTGTGTGACTCAAGGGAAGATTTATCTCGAGACAACGCGGACGGCTGCCGTTGGGACTTCCTTCTGTAGCTGCCTGAGCCGGTTTCAGACACGGATTCAGAGCCAGAGTGATGGGACAAGGTGGCCCGGTCAGCGGTGTGAAGGCGGACCCATCGGCAGCTCGGGGAATTTGGGGGAGTTACGATGGGGAGGGGCTCGGGACATTTCACGGGCAGAAGCAAAGATGCCACGTGCCCTGCAGTGCGTGGGACAGCCCCATACGATGGATGCAGCACTGTCCCCGAGCTGTGAATGTCCAGCTCGACACAGCGTGAGGCTCCTGCATGAAATTGACGGAGCCTGGGACCTCGTTCTTACGTTCTTACGCTAAGTTGTTGTTGTATCATTTGTATTGTTTTAACTTTGTCGGAACTTTTCAAGACGGTAACTACGAAGCCAGCCGAGGGAAGACTGTGGTTTCGTTTGATACACTGTAACCGGTGAACACGTGTCCTTGTCCTTAATTTTCGCCCCTCAGATAGATGCGGAATGCGCTCTTATTATGGGCGTTGTGTGTGTTTCCCTGCGTCTTGGCCACGAGGGTGTCCTTTGAGTGTTTCTCTCTCTGCAGCATCGCGACACAGCCTGCGTGCCCGACGTTCCTTTGCCGTTCACGCCTGATGGCATCTTTATTCCAAACTGTCCCCGTGTATGTCTTCCAGAATCTCTGAAGCGTTAAGGGGCTTTCATCCGCCTGGAAGGGGTGGCTGTGGAGGGCGGGAGGTGGTTTTGTCGTTTCTCTAGTTTTCTCACGCATGGGGTGAACCGTCCTTCTTGTCCCCCGGGCCCCGCAGAGCCTTCTGTGTCATCGATCGTCTCTCTGTGTGCGTGGTGGTTCTGGCGTGCCCCGTTCTCATCCAGGGGCCTGCCTTCCTCCCCCCCCACTGATCACGTGTCGTGAGCACCGCCACTCTGTATGTGAAATCTCTCATCTCGGGCTCCCTCCTGTCGTTTCCGTCCTCCCAAGTGGCTCGGGCACCCTTTCTCAGTGATGTAGCACTCCGGATTACGGCCTGCCGGGCCACCTGATGGCCGACCGGACATAGGACGTTCCATATTCAAGGCTGATCACTTTCAGCCGGAAGCTTCCGCCCACAG
>PVKZ01008748.1:0-14213 GCA_004027375.1 Macroglossus sobrinus
AGCCCTATTAGTGTGGCCTTCATAGCAGATCCAGCATCCATGCCCAGCTCACGACCTCCACCACCAGCATTTTGTCTAAGACACCCTGGCCTGCACTTGGACTAGGGGACCAGCCTTGGGGCGGGGCCCTCCCTCTGCCCTCACCTCCCTGCAACCTGCTCTCCACTTGACAGCCAGGGGTTCTTTCTAAATTTTTGTCAGGTCACTTCTCGCCAACAAAATCCAAATCCTTGCCACATCCTACTCACCTCTCCTGATCCAGTCTGCTCGTCTCTCTAATCCATCACTTCCATTTAGCAAGTTGAGGGCAGCCTCAGGGCCTTTGCACCAGCTGATTCCCCGCTTCCTTCCTCAGAATCATCTCCTTAGAGCCTTCTCTGAACACTGGTCCTGGAGGCTTCCTGCCCCAAAACCTTTATGTCTTTTTTCCAGTCTCATTATGATTCCCTTCCTTTGTCTTCAAAGCCCAAAGGACATCATCACATCATATTTTTATTCGCTTTGGCTTTATTATATGTCTTCCTCACTAGATTATAACCACCCCCAGGCCCCAGAGCAGAGGGCTTTACCAGCCTTGATCTAGATCAGGGCTGGGCACAGGGGGTCCTGCTCCCCTTCAGCCAGCACTCACCAGCTGTGCTCTCGGGCACATGACTTAGCTCCCCTCAGCCTCAGTTTCCTCATCTGCAAAATGGTGTTAACAGTAGCACCTGTGGGTGGAGATGTGGGGAGATGGTCTCGAGATGGAGAGAGCCTGCCATGGGGAAGAGACGCACTAACACTACACGTGGCCAGGGAATCAACTCGTGTGTGAAGAAGGAGCCGTGTCCTGGACACCGATGCATCTGAGGAAGGGAAGGGGACCGCGACAGCCTTGATTACATGCTGATAAGTGCCAGGAGTTTGATACGCAGTGTCTCTGTGGGTCTTTCCGTAATGCTGTGAGCTAGATATCAACTTTATGCCCACCTGGCAGGTAAGGAAACAGCTCAGAGAGGCTAAGGAACTTGCTTTGGGTCACACAGCGAGGAAGGGATGGAGATGAGGCTCCTGCCTAGGACACCGGTGATGGTTGGGTCACTGAATCAAGGGTGCCGACTGTGGGTGTGGGTTCCGTGTGGACGGGTTGTGTAGGTTCCCAGCCTCATCCCTGCTCTCACTCATCTGAGGGACTCCCACTGGCCTCCAGTACTCAGGATGTGATTATCGTGGGCTGGGAAAAGGGGAGAAAGAAAAGGGAGATGCACGTAAAAAAGTCAACCTTCCCCCTGAGATTCAGATGCATCCTCCGCTGAGATCTTGCAGACGTAGCAATAGTCTCTAGTGCTAGGCCACAGGGCTCCGCCTCATTTCATGTTTCATTAGGGATTCGAATGAGGACATAGAAGCTACTCTGGTCGAAACCCCAGGAGGATGTTGGAGGGGAGGACATAGAATATAGTGCATCTAAATCCAATCTTTAAAAATAAAATCTGAGCAGGTAAAGCGATGGGCCGAGTGTACTCAGGTAAAAGTGAACAAAGATAAACCAGGTGCACACATGGGAGACAGGTGGGCATATCATGCCGTGCCCAAGTGCCCAAGGCAAACGGTACTGAGCTGAGAAGGTTCTTGGCCGATGCCTCCCCTGTGGGCAGAATGAGGACAGTGCCGTGAGCGGTGGAGTGGAGGGTGCCGGAGACCAGCACTCAGGCTGTGGGACAACTTCCCAAACGTTGACTGACTTGAGTGCGTAGTTCTGTGTAGGCGGATCTCCCATGGAATGCCACAGGGCTCTATCATGAATCACCATTTTTAAAAACAACCTTCTGGGTAAACCTTTCCTGGACAAGCTGATTGAGTTGCAGGTTTACATAGATGAAGAAGGGTCACTAAGACATACTGCCACAAGGACAAGAGTGGTCCCAGGCATGTTCCCCAGGCCTCCCCAGGCCTCCGCAGCCCACGACAGGGCTGACGTCTCCTCCTGGGAGAATTGACGGCTGTGATTTCTGGGGGCCTACCTCCAAGGCCCCTTTGGGGAGCTGACCTCAACAACTTCCCTCAATTTCCCTGTCTGTCCCAGTCATGACTGTGTCCTGCCTCAGAGCCTGATACAACATAGGAACTCAGTACGTGAATGGAGAGCGATTGGCAAGCTCAGACTCGGGGACACTCCATACCGAGGGTCGTGCGCTCGGGAGACTCTGTTTCCCTTGCCCCCCACCCTCCAGGCTGGGCTGCAGCCCTCAGGGCCATGCCAGGCCTGGCGGTTCCATCCTGTGCTGGCAGTGACAACCCAAATCTTCCGTTCTCCACCAGCGTTCACTCTAATTGCCCGAAAATTGACGATAGATGCAAGGAAAATAATGAGGCCTAATTATGTTAATTAAACGGCTAATTCATTAATTAACGCACTCACATCCTTGGCTTGGAGAGCCCCTCTGCTGTGGCCGGGAGGTTGGTTCAGTTCCAGCTTGGGGGGGCGGGGAGTGGTGGGGAGAGGCCCTGCCTGGGGCCGGGCGTCAGGTGGCCCCTCTTGGGTGCAGGCCAGGGAGGCTGGGTTGCCCTGAGCCCCCTTTCAGCCACTTGTCCTTGGACACCCCCTGTGTCCTAGGACCCTGTTCTCCACTGTTTGTAATTTACGAGGTGCTGGGAAGGGGGTGATTAGTGCATCTGAACAGGTCTGTGTCCTTCAGGAGCTTCCTGGGGACTTCTGGGGTGGCCTCCCAGCCTGGAGGAGGGAGGCAGCATGGATGGGGAGAGACCCCACTGGGAGAGTGGGTATTTCATCCAACAGGGCAGCTCAGGGGGGCCACAGAGGGGCTGGCCATTGCTCACGGCGCCCCATCTGGGCCCTGTGTGGTTGGCCCTGTCGCCCTTGGCACCTCAGCTTCTACTTCCCATCCTTCCGTCCCCCTGTCAGTCCAGATCTCAGCTCTGATGTCCCATCTTTGGGTCAGGAACCCCCAATGAGCTCCCCCATCACCCTGTCTTTTAAACCTTGGCGCAGTTTGCGATGACATGATCGTGTGTGGATTTGTTCCATTTCTCTCTCTCCCTAATAGGCCCCTGGGCTCAGTAGAGGAAGAACTGGGGTCTCCCTAACTCCCTGCTCTGAGCCCTGAGACCCAGCCAGGTGCCTGGCGCACAGTAGGAGCTCATGAACTGTCTGGGGGAATGAATGACTTGCTCCTGAATGACAGGGTTCGTGGGACGAAGGTCCCCATTCCCCATGGTCATAACCTGTACCATATTGTGACTAAAATCATCTGTTTGTCTCTGTCAGCAGACAGGGCTGCACCTCGAGGTCCCCCGCCTGGGGCTTGTGAAGTAGGGATGCATGTCATATTCGCAAACTCGCATGAATAAAGCTGTCACTTGAAGCCAGTGTGGAGGAGAAGGGTGGAGTCTCAGCACTGAACCCCGGCTTCTCCGCCTCCACGCTGTGTGGCCGTAAGCAAGTGCCTTAACCTCTCTGGTCCTTTGGGAAATGGAGCCTGCGGATGCTCCTTTCTCAGAGGGGGTCGTGTGCACAGAGCACGTGGCCTGGGCCCGGCAGAGGCGGTGACTACGCACGTCGTGAGCCACGCCCGTCTCTTTATTTTCCCTCATACTTTCATTCTGAGTCGCAAGACCCCATTCGTCCCCATGCCAAAAATGTCATCCAAGCAGAGTTGGCCAGATTTGGGATTTCTGTCATTTCCGGTGGAACAACTGGTCACGTTAGTGCTTTTCTCGTGGCCCTGCCCTCTTCTTGGAGCTGGTGCTAAGCTCCCCGAGCTGATGCCAAGCCCCTCCTTGCCTGCTGGGCTGCCCCCTCCCTGCAGGCCGCTGGCTCTCTCTGGGTTTCTCCTTGTGTCTCTGCCCCTGGTTCCCCTCTCAGGATGTGAACCACACTAGGAGTCTGAGGCCAGCAGAAAAAAAAAAAAAAATGTGCCCCATATACTTATCAAAAGTCCCCCTGGATTTTGATCCAAGTGGAAAGGTTCATGAAAACTCCACAGTGGGAATTATGGCTACGTAGAAAACCCACGCGGCCCGTCTGTCTGTACAGCATCGTCAGCCCTCACGTGCCCACTGCAAGGATGCTGGCTGATTGGAAAAGATTGCTCCAGGGGTGCAGGGCCTTAAAAAAAGACCAAACAGTCAGTCTTTAATTCCGGTTTGGATTGTCTGTTCATCACAATTCTTTGGCATTCATTTTGACTTTTGGAAATACGATTTCTGCCGATCATCGAGTTTGTGGCGTCCTCTTTCCATGCTGTGCCTGAGACGGGCGCCTCACCTGCCTCACCTGAATCCAGGCCCTATCTCCAAGCTCCCTCCTGTGTGCACTCAGGGCAGCGCTGTCCCTCCTCAGCCCCCCAGCTTCACCCTGGCCCCCCCACTCTGCCCCCGATGCCCTCATTACCTCCTCTGGCCTCCTGCTCTCGCAAGAGGCTGCTGGGAGCGGACATCTGCATGAGACCTGGGGGTTCAGGGCTTCTCTGTTTTGTGACGCCCACACCCATCTTGTGGGGCCTTAAGCCACTTTTCTCTGCTTCACCTGGGAATCTGCCAGGAAAAGGACAGGTGGGCGGGAGAAAGAGTGTAGAAGCCAACCAGCCTCTCTCATCTCTCCTTGGGCGTGGAGGGTCCGTGGAGGGTCCGTGGGGGGCGGGAGAAGGAGGAAAGTTTCCCCCTATCACATGCCTTTCTGCTCTAGCTGGCATCAGGGTTGGATACCTAAGCCAAGACTGAGGCACCTCGGTTCTTAAAGCCATGGGGGGCCCTCCGCTCTGGGTTCCCTGACAGGGGACAGCCTGCGGGAGGCAGGGAGTGTGGGCATAAGCCCCTTCTGCCATGGCACCCTGCCTCTGCTGGTACCCAGAGCTCCAGGCCGGGTGCTCCTGACACCGACCTGGCTGCTGCTTGGAATAGAGTGGCAGCTGCAGTGAAAACTCCCCAAGGCCCTCGGGGTTGCCAGCCATGCAGCGAGCCCCCCAGACTGCCACCAGCCAGCCTTGGAAAGGGCGGGCCCTACAGGAGAGGTGCAGAGAGCTCCAGCCTCTGCACGGTAGAATCCAGCAGTTTCCCAGAGAGAGAGAGAGAGAGAAAGAGATAGAGGGAGAGAGAGAGAGAATCGATTGCTTTATAGCCGAGACTTCATTGGAAGGAAGTGAAACTAAAACTTCATAAGAAATATGATTATTATAAAATGTTTAGGCCTCTGCCTGGGGGGCTGAGCCCTGCTGGTCTCACCCCTGTCTTGGTAGCGGGAGCCACCAGCTCACCCGCTAATTGAAATGGATTTCAAAAGTGCAATAAAAGCTGCCACCTAGACAGGGGGACTTGTCGCTTGGGGCTGTCTCTGAGCAGACGTGATGATGGGGGATTTCTGCAGAGCTCTCATCCCTGACCTCTGGCCCCAAGGCTCTCTTCTCCAACGAATGACAATGACAATGACAGTGGTAATAGTACCAGTAAGAGCAGCTGCATGTTTAGTGAGCATTTACCGCGGACCGACTTCCGTCCTCGGCAGGCACCTCTCATGGGATTGTTGCTTTAATTCTGTGCGGAAGTGTAGTATGCAGCTGTTGCCACAAGATTACTGCATAACAAACAACCCCCAAATTCAGTTTATTGAAACAGCAGTCGCTTCTTCTCACAGACCTGAGGGTTTTGTGGGTGTAGGCACGGCTCACGAGGTTCCCTTCCTTCCTTCTTCCTCCTCCTCCTGCTGCCGAAGCAAGTCACATGGTCACACTCAGAGTCGCAGGTGAGAGACACTGCAAAGTCACACGGCAAAGAGTGAGGCCGAAGGAGAGGGGAGGAGGTGGGAACCCGGATGCCCGCTGTCACAGGCACCCCTCTCGTTCTCCCCCGTCATCGTTCAGATGAGGAGAACGAGGGCCCGAGAGGGATGCTGGTTCTGCTCGGTCACACAACCACGGTGAGCTGGGATTCAGAGCTGAGCCTGTGTCTGAGGGTCTCCGTGACCCCTTCCTCGTGACCTTCTTGAGTGCCCAAGCCCACCCTCCCTGGGACAGTCTGTCAGGATCCAGCCTGTGCTGACCCCAGACACATGGCCCGGGCCTGCCGCCTGAGGTTCCCAGTGTCCCTGGTGTCCCCCCAACCCCACCCAGTTCTCGCCAGACCAGCAGTAGGTTCTGGGAGAGACAAGTAACTCCTTGGGGCCAGACACCTCCTGGCCTGGTCCTTGCTCTGCTTTATGAGGGGACATCTGGCTTCCCCAGTGGATGAGCGGGGAGTCAGGATTCGGACCAGGCTTCTGAGTCAGCCTCCCCGGTACTGTGACCCCAGACGGAGCACAGAGATTCTCTCTGGCTCAGCCCCACACCAGTGGCCCGTGCTGGTGGTCTCGCCCGTCTTCCCTCCCACCTCCCCACCCGCTCTGCATGCTGGGAGCTGGCAGACATAGAAACTGCACTGCCCGGTCTGGTCCCTCCCTCCCAGCCTCCTCAGGGGGCCCAGGCGGCTGGCAGAATGCCTGTTTCACTGCCACTGCCCTGTCCCTAGCCTCCTTGGAACCCCGGGCCAGCAAACCCGTGACTGTGTGAACCTCAGGAACGCACGCACTCTCACCACCTGAGTCCTTTTTAAGCTTTTATTATTTCTCTATTACCCAAGCAATACATGTTCATTGCAGGAAAATTAGAAAATACAGAAAAGCATAAAGAAAAAAAAAATCAAGTGTAACCAGTTTAGAGGCATCTCCACTCGTTAGGGGTATAAACATGAAATGGTTTTATTTTTCCAATAACTGCCACCACTCTGCTCTCTCTCTAAACCACTTCTTCCTGCCTGCTGGGTGGCGAGTCCATAAATGATATCTGAGTCCAATTTCATAACTTTCTACTTCAGGTTATGAAGACTGGCTCGTTGTGGTATCGAAGACTCAGTCCTGTGTATTTTAAAAATCCAGCTTCACTTTGTATTTAAAGCTTGTCTTTCTCTCCACTCCCATGACCCCAACCCCCTCCCCCGGGGGTGACTGGCCCACATCCTAGCTGGCCGGGGCAGGACAGCACTGTGGCTTTACTCACTCCCCCTGCCCTCCTCCCTCAGCAGGGTCTGGCTATGGCGTTAGCTTGGGGAGATGAGGGTTCCGGCTGCTGATGTAACTCGTCCATGGGCTCATGGCCATTCCTAAGGTTCTCCCTGGGGATGGGGGTGCTGCTCCTGTCCTCCCTCCCAGGCCTTGCCAGTCCCCCGACAATTCAGCTGCATCTCATGGCCAGTCCCCAGCTGTGGTTTCCTGCCAAGTTCTCCCGACGTGTGGGCCTCTGCACACTGATGGCCCTAACACTCATCTTCCTGAATGGTGACATTCAGCCGTCAGGCCTGCAGGCACCTGCTATAGCTAGAGCCTTGGGACCTGGGCACTCAGGCAGTGGACCTTGTGCTCACCACACTGGGCGAGCCCTGCCCTCTCGGCCAGTGACCATGAGCACAGGGGTGGCCAGTGCAGTGGCCAAGCGCTGGACTGGAAAAGCCAGCCCCCTCCCCACCCCCTGCAGGCACCTGGGCTGGAGGAACGATGTCCTTGGACTTTGAGAGGAAAACAGCCAAACTTCCCACCTCCAAGGGGAGGAGACGGGAGACATGGTAGCTCCCTCTGTCACCTCTTCTCATCTCCCTCTGAGGAAGGGGCTGGGGGCGTGCTGAAATGGGTTCCATCTGTGGGGCGACCTCCCAGCACGCGAGTCTCCGGGACCTTCTCCTGTTGCTCGGAGTGAATCCTTGGCAGTCTTCTTTGCTCCACGTGCCCACCCGCGCTCTAGGCTGATGAGTACATGACCTCCAGAGATAGAGATGGGGTCTCCGCAGGTGCCAGGATGAAGCTCGAGACCTCGGGAGCAAGAAATTTGTGCTGCCCTGACAGCTGAGCTTCTGGGGGCTCCTTGCTAAATGGGACCTTGCGAAATGGCCTTTTCATCCCAAGCCAATCAGAGAGGGCCTGTAACATGAAACCAGTATGTGAATGCATGTGCAAGTCTGTATGTAATGTGTAATTATACGTGATTAAAATGGGATCACAGTCTCGATATTTCCCCAATTGTCATCTACCGATGTGAATAGGGATCCTGTGAAAAACATCGTTCTATACTCGAGTAGGTTCAGAAAACATCGATCGAACGAAATAAGTCAGCATTCTTGACTGCAGGACTTCTCAGAGCCTTTAACACGTCTGCGTGCCCTTGTGAAAATGCGTGTCGTTTCCCAGAGTTATCTGATCACATAGTATCTCTTGGAACGATATTCTGCAGATAACAGCCTGGGGAATGCTAGATCCCTGTGTGTACCTCGTGATGTCATCGTCATCACCCTCATCCTTTCTGCTCAGAATTACCGAGTACTCCTTCTGTGTGAGGTGCTCCATGTGAATTATCCGCTGCATCTCTCCATTCCTCCAGATGAGTAAACTGAGGCCCAGAGGTTAAACCCTTGCCAGGTGTCATAAAGAGAGCTGGGACAGAAAACACCTGAGCCTTTTCTGACCACTGGGCAATGTTACTGGTTTCCGTACTTAACGATATGTCACGATGTCTTTTTCTACCTGTCAGTAAGTATGCATGATTGGCCTGTGACGGTCCCGTTGATGAATGTGGCTGATTTAATGGCGTGATCTCTTTTATGAGACATACTTTTAGGGTTTACTCCAGAGTGCCGCATTGCCTGCAGAGCTGTGGTCCGGCTGACACCATGCTGGCTTCGTCTGAGGGGAGGCTGTGTCCTCATCACCAGGCCCTTGGAAAGGCTTGGCCTTTCTGTCAGACGGCTGACTGGAAAGCTTGGACCCTGCCCAGGCGGTGGGGCTTCTGGGGGCTGGAGGGTAGCCATGCCACTAGCCCAGGGCTCTTCCTGCCTTTCCCTGGGAGCCTACTGGGGCGAGCATGGGGAACAAGTCACATCTAAGGGCCATACTGCAAGGGAAGCAGGCACCTCCAGGCTTCTTGAGCACGCTCCTGGCCTTGGTGGATTGGACCCCAGGTGGGCACGTGACGCAAGGCCAGTGTCTTCCTCCCAGGGGTTTAGAATCGGGCTTCAGAGCACCCCAGGCAGGCTCTGAGGCTGCGTGAGGTGAGGCAGTGCTGGTGCGTGTGGGTAGGGGGCAGAGGCAGAGGGAAGAATGAGGGAGGAGCCTAGAGGCTCAAGGCAGGTTCCAGCCCCTCGCCAGGTCTGGCTGCACTTCTGCCTTCGGGCTGCAGGAGGGTCCTCTTCCTCCCATTAAGTTCTGCCTTTTTCCATTTTTCACTTTAGTTTGTATGTGTCTCTTACTTGCAGTCCCTGAATAAGGCCATCCATAACACCTGGGCACAACCGAGGACCGGACCACGAGGAAGTGCATTCAGAGCATCTTGGGTTGTGTATGGGATACAGCAGGTGCTCCATAAACAGTAGCTCCTGTAACTATTATTTTATACAATAAAATAATAATTTTATACAATAATAATAATAATAATAATAATAATAATAATAAATAATAAAATAATTTTCCAAGAGCAAGAATCCAAATTCGTTCCAGGGGTTCCCAACCCCCAAGTCATGAACCAGTACCAGTCTGTGGCCTGCTAGGAATAGGTGAGCAGGAGATGAGCCAGCGAAGCTGCAGCCACTCCCCAGCGCTAACATCACTGCCTCAGCTCCACCTCAGATCCTCAGGCATTAGATTCTCATAGGAGCGCCAGTCCCTGGTGCCAGAAAGGTTGAGGACCACTGCATTACACTAAGAGCCCAGCATCCTGGTCCGGGAAGTCCTGGCTTGGGAGACAGTGAAACTCCTGCTAGGCCGTGAGTGTTAGCCTATGCCCGCTGGTCCAGGGAGGTTCACGGGAACATGCCTGGCTTGGGAACGCTGAGTCTTTAAGGGGGGGCTCCTGGAGGCTGGATTTGCATAAAGACTCCCCAGTCACAGAGTGAGAAGGACTTGGGGATGAATAGCCGGCCCCCGTGTATACCTACTCCGTGCCGCACAGTGTGTGTGCTAAGGGCATCTCGGGTGGCGTTTTCCTGCCTCCTCATCACAGCCCTTGGAATGAGGTGACATTCTCATTCCTCGTTTTACAGTTGAGGAAACTGAGGCTCTGAGGGCTGGAGTGCTGTGCCCAAGGTCACGTGGCTAACGAGTGGCACACTGAGGATTGCCTCCAGTCTCCCCACGATGTCACTGCCTTGTCTCCATGCCCACCGCTACACTGGCAATGTGACAGATTCCTATGGAATCAGTATATGAATGAACAGAAGAATGAATGGAAGCAAGGATCACAGTGCTAACTCTGGAAAGGTGTATTTTAGGGATGCTTCTGAATTCTGGGAAACTGACAAACCAGCCACGAGCATCCGCGTGCTCCAGACGGGGAAACCGAGCCCTCAGTCCTCCTGAGAGGATGGAGTCCCTCCTGTAACTGAGCTGGGGACAAACCCAGTCACGCAGCTTCTGCCCTGACCGTGGCGATGGCTTTTGAGCCAGAATAAGGAAAGAGCTTGCCGGGTGTTCTTTCCTCTTTTTTTTTTTTTTTCGTCCTCTCCTCTTGGTCCCCACCCCGAAGGTAAAAAGTTCACGTGGGAGGCCATCTGTCGCGGGCTGTCAGTTGGCCATGTAATCTCTCTGTGGTTTTATTACTTAAAAACGACGCAGCATCCAGGCTGGGGAATTTTCCAAGGTGTTTGAGGCTGCCATGGGCCCCATTTATATTGTGCCTGAGTTTTCTTCCCAGTCTCCTTGAGACAAGTGACCAGCAGGCCCCGCCGTGAAGGCCGTATCAGTCATTTGCCAACGGGAGCCGGGCCGTGAATTATCAGGGGATGGCGTGGCGGGGAGCGCGGGCTGGGGGCGAGGGGTGACAGTAAACATGTCCTGGGAATGTGTCCCCCATCACTCACGGGCAGATGGCAGATGTAGGCACCCACGCAGCCCCTTCTCTAAATCTCAGCCTGACCTGTGAGGGGGATGGAGGTGACTTTCAAGGGAATCTGTGCAGGGGAACTTGGAGGAGAAGTTTATGGCAGGCCGCGTTTGCCTGTTGGGTGGGGTTGCCACCTGCTTCCAGGGGCTGCCTGGAAAACACTGACCTTCTGGGCAATTAATTTAATCATCCGTTTATACTTTCATTCCACAAAAATTTATTATCAGGCATCAGCTATGTGGAGATGATGCACGTTTTGGATTTCTTGTAAGACGCGAAGTGAGGGTCTTTGTTTTAGGGGTCACATGGGTCACTGAGTCCGGCTACTGTTGTCCTCTGTGGTCCCTCGGATCCCCCTCTTGATCTGTCTGGGGATGAGAGGCTCGCCGAGTGTCATGGGAGAGGGACAGCTACCCTGCCTTAAGGGACTCTTCCCCAGGACAGCTGCATGGTGCCTGGCTCTGTGCTGGCTACTTCTCCACCCAGTCTCATCAAATCCTGTGACAGCCCCAGGACACGGGTACCAGTATCACAGAGTGAGACAGGAGCGTAGCCAGGTTGAGAAACGGTCCAGCATCACCCAGTGAATTGATGCCAAAACCTGACCTCGAGCTTAGGCCTGTCAGCCCCTAAAGCCCCATGGGAAGAAGAGGGTTCCGGCTGCTGCCCGCAGTTGGGGTGTGGGGTGTCTGCGGACGCTGAGACAGGTGTCAACAGGTGTCAACATCCACCTGTCAACAGGTGTCCCATCCACCTGCCACTGAGGCCTATATAAGTGTCCCACCTGACCCTCCAGCCCACCTCTCCAGCTCATGATAAGGGGCTGGCTCAGGACACATTGGGGATAGAAAGGGATCCTTGAAAATTAGGAAGAGGGCAGAGAAAAAAGATATAAGGTTAACAGGATGGGGACAGGGCTTGGCTGAGGCAGAGGTGGTGAGAAGGTGGAGAGTTTAGACAGACTAGGAGATAAGGGACAGTTTATATGTCTTATCACCTGGTTGTGTGTCTTTTCCCCTCTTACCTGGCTATGTGTCTTTCTCTGCCTCTTGCTCCTTTTTTTCCTGACCTCTGGCTCCCAATGGGGCGGCTGTGTGGTCTGGGAAAAGTGGCTGCACCCCCCTGAGCCTCAGTCTTCTCACTTCTAAAGTGGGGACTTCAGCACCCTATCGCGAGGATCTTGAGAGCAGGGTGGCTCTCCTGTCCTGTCTGCCTGGGGCTTGGCCGAGTGTGGCCCCGTAGGACCCCGTAGGTCCTCGGCAGTCCCTCCGTCCCTACCCTCTCAGCCCCCAGCACCCTGAACTAACTCCCTGCTCAGTCTCTTCCTTTTGAGTCTCCTGTTGCTCTTGCTTCCTCTTCCTTGGGTTCTGCCTTGTTCGCTCTAAGTCTCACTCCCTTTTTTCCTGACTGGCCCCTCATCTCCTCCTCCCAACTTCAGACTCCTCCTCTCTTTGTCTCTGGAAGATTATCGCCTCATCCCAGCCCCTTCCTGCCCTCTTCCTAATTTTCAGAGACTCCTTTTGGGCCTCTTTCTCTGCCCTGTACCAGAGTATCTGCTCCTTAGCATGGGCTGGAGGGACAGATGGAGTCACCCATGCTTTCTCACAATGACCCCGAGATCCTGACCGGAACCTGGGCTGAGCGTCCTCAGGACTGCTTCGAGGTCAGCTCGAGGGACAGAACCAGGAGCTCACCTGGCCAGGGAAGCTGCCTCCACAACCTCCCGACAGCAGCCCTCGGCCTGTCTGCACTCAGACTCAGACTGAGTCCTTCAAAGATAATTTATAGGCCGATACCTCATTGCACATGGTAATGGCTTGTGCTTAAATAATAATAAGCTTGATTGCCGTGCCGCCGTTAAACTTTTTTTTTTCCCATTCAGTTTAACTGACCATTTTGTGTGTGGTTCTGAAGAAGGGGGGACAGAGAGCCCCGTCATTATCCTGGTCCTGAAACGGGAGTTAATTTCTAATGAAGGTATAATTTTATTCCAATGATTTTACATTTAATTAACTAAAGCGACATGTAATTTGAAATTGTACAGTGATGGGGCCTCACTTTGGGAATCACAGAGGGCAGAATAGGGGAGCTGCGGGGGGCGGGGACAGAGGCCGGGGAGGAGGGGTCGGTGGGGGAGAGGGACGAAGTGGAGGGGACCCCGTGTCCATCAGTGGCTGGGATCCAGGCCCCGGGCCAGGCACCTGAGTCCAGTTACCTCTTGAATCCTCTTCTCTACCTTCGTGGCAGAAACTACTTCATCGAAGGGAAAGAAAAGCTCAGAGAAATGAGTGGACCCTGAGCTGTATCCTGGTCTGCCCTCCCCTTCCTGTTCTGGAAACAGCACCCCATCTACCTAGTTCCTCCTTCTGCACTCCCTCGGATGGGCCCCCTCCCCCGTCGTTCCATGGCCTTGACCCCTAGAACTTGGGCAGAAGAGTGAAGAGCAAAACTTTAGTTGGCCGAAAGGTAAGATGTGCTTTATCTAATTTAACCGAATAAGGGGCTCACGTCTAAAGTGGACAGCCGGGTGACGTTTCCCATATGCTCGCACCCACGTACCCGTGCCCCAGAACGAGCACCCCCGCGGGCTCCCTCCTTCCTCTTCCCAGTCAAAACCTCCCCAAAGAACGCTTCGCGGTATATGTCACCACTGCCTACCTTCCTTCTTTTTGGTCATCATGTAAGAATCGAGTAGCACGTGTTCTTCTGTGTCTGGCCACTTTCGTTCAATGCTATGCTTCAGAAATTACCCAAGTGGCTGTGTGTCGGGCGGTCTGCTCCTTTTCCTTGCCGGGGAGGGAGGCGTTGTGTGAACTTACCCGATGGAACTTACTCATTCTCTTATCGACAGACAGACATTTCTGTTGTCTCCAGTTTTGGGCTATTATGAGCACTGCTATTAGGAACATTCTCATGGGTGTCTTTGGTGGGGACAGATGCTCATTTTGGGGGGGTATTTGCCCAGAATGGGGTTTCTTGATCCTTCCTTCCTTCCTTCCTTCCTTCCTTCCTTCCTTCCTTCCTTCCTTCCTTTCTTTCTCTTTTCTTTCTTTCTCTTTTTTCTTTTCTTTTTTCTTTCTTTCTTTCTCTCTTTCTTTTTCTTTTTTCTTTCTTTCTTTCTTTCTTTCTTTCTTTCTTTCTTTCTCTTTTTCTTTTTCTTTCTTTCTTTCTCTTTTTCTTTTTCTTTCTTTCTTTCTCTTTTTCTTTTTCTTTCTTTCTCTTTTTCTTTTTCTTTCTTTCTCTTTTTCTCTTTCTTTCTTTCTCTTTTTCTCTTTCTTTCTTTCTTTCTTTCTCTCTCTCTCTCTCTCTCTCTCTCTCTCT
>PVKZ01008749.1:0-13962 GCA_004027375.1 Macroglossus sobrinus
GGGCGGGCGGAAAGCGGCCTTCAGTCTCCCTTCCCTGGTTATTCCCCTGTGTGTTAAATAATGTGTGTGTGTGTTTTTCCCCCAATGGATGGATTAGTCAGGGAGCAGACCCCAGCTCGTCGTGTGCTGAAGCTTTCGTGGCTCTGTCTGGAGTTACCAGGCGCAGACCTGCAGCGTCTTCGCTCAGGGCTCCGCTCTGTGTGCTCGGTGCGGGGCGAGTGTGCGTGTTTGGATGGACTCAAACTTCCTTCCCGAGGGGGAGGCTTCTTCAGCCTCGTCTCCGGGACGCGTCGACACAGGGCGTCAGTCGCAGAAGGTTCTGCCTCCGTTTCCACCGCCCCGTGAGGCTGCGGTGTCGCCGTCACCCAGGCCGCCGTGTCGCCAGGTGCCTCTCCCTCCCTGGTCGAACCCGTCCCCGGCAGCGTCATTCACACCGTGTGGCCCGCATTAAGAAAGGACGTAACCGCATTTGTGCTCGTTCCCGTGTGCGCCCCCCGCAGAAAGGTGGGCCTGGGTGTGGCCCGGTGTGAGTGTGGACGCTGCTCTCGGTGACGCACGGTGCGTGTGGGCGTTATCGGTGACGCGGAGAGGACACGTCTGTGTCAGTGTGAAAAAACAGCATCGTCCACATCGATGGTGTGTGTATTCCCACCAGATTCTGACCCCTCTCAGCTTTGCACGTCTGCAGTGCGGCCGTTAGCGTGCTGGCGATAATTCGTCCCTCTGAGCAACACCGAGGGTCGTTGACGTAGCTGTGACTGTGATGAGCACGGCACAGCCCCGGCGCTCAGCTGGCTCCGTGTTCCAGAAATGGCCTTTTCCTCCTCACGACGAGGGGCAGGGAAGCCGATCGCGCTCCGAAAGGCAGCTTTAAAAATCTGACTGTGAGTGAGTGACTCGCGAACGGAAAAGTAGTTGCCATGGCGACGTAAACTCGGGGCCGATTCTGGAGAGTCCCGGGATTAGTGGGTTGGCGGCGGGATTAAACTCGGCCTCCATAAAGTGCCCTGGTGACAGAAAAGCAGAGTCTGTGAACGTCTTTACAGGGAGGTTGGCTTCTCGGTTATTTTCTCGGTGGATGGAAGGTGAGGGCCTGCTTCGAAGGTGAACTTTAGAAGGGAAGGTTCATTTTCCTAATAACGACGCGTTTTGAGAATGGGTAGAGACTGCTTGCGAGCGGCACTCGCTGGGGCCAGGATTTGGGGCTCACGCGCACGGGCCTGTGGTCAGCGGCGCGTGGACCGGGCCGGGCCGCCGCGGGCTGCTGGGGCCCGTGCAGGTTCTACGCGGGTGAGCATGTGGCCGGGCGGCGGCCTGGGGACGCCAACCAGGGGACAGTGTGTGTCCTCAGCTCCCCTTCGCTCCCTGCTGCTCGGGCTCCGGGGAGACGCCGCGGGGTTGGCTGCGGTTTCGCACCTGTCGGCGGGGACAGCACGTCGGGGCGAGGCCGGGACGCGCTGTCCCACGCAGGCTCCTCCTGCAGGGCGGCAGCGCTCAGACGAGAAACCGGGGGGCCCGGGCCGCCCAGACCCCGGGACCCCGCCGTGCCTCCCCGCTCGGCACGGGGCCGGGACGCGGTGAGCCGGGCCAGGCGTGGTGAGCGTCTCCTCGTCGCGTGCGGGCCGCTCAGAAAACCCGCCTCCTTCCTGGTCCCCTGGGAGCGAACAGCCGACGACTCTAGCGTTTTCTGTGCAGAGGAGAAGTCAGTAAGTCGAGACCCAAATTTCGACTTTGTTTTCCCTTTTCTGGAGAAGATGGCGCTGTGTACTTTTTCAAGACTCACCTGAAACTACATCCCTAGGTGGGTAGCTCGCTACCTTTCTAGAAACTTCTCGAATAAAGACTTCCAAGGTGGATGTCGCTGGCGTGAGCCTCTGTGGCCAGCATCCCGGGAGCCCTCGTGGGCTGGTCGAGTGTCTGGTCACTGACACGCCGTCCCCTGCACGCGGGTGGTGACAGAGTGTGTCTCCATACCCACCTCCTGCCGTGAAGGGTGTGAGGGGCCCACGAGGTGCCCGCGAGGTGACACGTTAACCACACGGCGGAACGGAAACCGGGGAGACGAGGTGACAGGCCACGACGGCAGGGGAGATGACCCGCGTCCAGATGCCAGCGTTGCCAGCGGCGGGGGTGCTGGCCCGGCGCGCACAGCCCGAGCCTGATCGCGGCTGAAACCGGGGAAACGCGGCTGTTTCCACGCCGAGCGCTGACAAGGGCGGAGCCTGCCTGTGCCCTCACGGGGGAGACGCCGCCTCAGCACGAAGCCACGGGACGCGTCTGCGTGGGCCCTGCAGGGGCCGCGGTCACACGGGCCGCCGTCACACACGCCGTCCCCGTGGGCGGTGCCCCTGGCGGCCCTCGCGGCCGACGCCGCCCGGGCTTTGTGGTGGCCACAGCGATCCAGAGAGCCACAGGCGTCGGAGCAAAGCACCGCGGGTGTGTGTCGCATCCCTGTGACGACGTGGCCCGGTAACGAGCTTACTGCTCCCCGTTAGGTTGAGTTTGCTCTTTATCATGAACAACTCTGTGTCGATGCGCCTCAAACACGTGAACGCCTGGAGAAGCGGCCCCGTTACAGGGGCCCCGTGAGAGCAGCCGTCTCCGAGACACGCATGGTTCTGGAGCTCCGTGGAGAACCCACACAGGATCGTGGGCTCACGTTCGGTCGCCCGAGGCAGAGCTCTCTCGTCTGCGTTGGAGAGTCACTTGGTTTCGTTCCCTTTCCGACACCGGACGTCGGAGCTCACGGGACGGACGGGCTGTGTCCTGCGTCCAGACGAGGGGGACCGCAGTGGCCCTGGACAGGCTGCCCGCCCCCGAGCGGCGACGGCAGCGTGGTTCCTTCTGGAGACGTCCCTTGGCGGGCGGCGCTCCTGTCCTGGTGTCGTCACGCCGGGGACTCGGAGGAAGCCACGCACTTCAGTGATGGAACCGGAGGTGAACGTCGACGGCTGACACCTGGCGTCCTAGCGTCCGTCTCCCGCATGAGGGCTAGAGATGGACGTGGCTCCTTCGCTCTTAGGACACACACATGTCCATACATGGTGACAGAGCTCTGACTGTGCACGGTGAACACGCAATGCAACGCACCGTACGCCTTACCCTTACACCGTACACCTGAAACTACTGGATTTCGTCAACCGATGTCACCGTAACTTATAAAAAAGTAAAAAGTAAGTGGCGTGGACGTTCGCAGAGTGGTCTGAGGACACAGCACTCACCGCCCGCGCCGGGAAGGGGCTCGGGCGTGCGTGGGGAAGTCGGGGGCCAGGACGAACTGGAAGCACGCCCCAGGAATTGTCCGAGTGATGAGTGACAGCCGGACGGACACCCAGGCTGTGTTCTCCCGGCCTTCCTCCCAGTGGTCACACAGGACGCGCAGCTCATGGGCCACGGAGACGCCACCGTCTTTGCCGTCGAGATGGGGACGGTCCGCGGATGAGGCCCCGTGTGGGCTCACAGCCGGGCGCAGGCTCGTCTGGCGCACCCCGCTCTGCACAGGGCGCACCCCGTCTGCGCAGGGCCCCACGGGTGCCGGGCCCCGTGCGAGGCGTTCCAGTGCACTGGCTTTTCACGACTGCGGGAAGGTTTTCCACGTGGGCACACTTCAAGGAATACACACACACGCAGACTTTGTCAATTAGAAACTCACGTGTCGTAACGTCACGACGTATTCCTTCGAAGGGGCGTGTGGAGGGCAGTCGCTCGCACACACCTGCCCCGTCCCAGGGTGGCCCAGTCCCCACCCGCCACGATGGCTTCGGCCGAGCGGCCCGCCGGGGTGGCCAGCCCCTGGGAGCTGGTGTCCGCCTGGCTGGCGGTGACGACCACCTGGGCGGCCAACGCCTCCAGTACGTGACACAGGGTCCCCGTGGGGATGCTGCTCTAGGATAAATGGAGCTTTTAGAACAAAGGGGCATCTTAATCAGTCGACATCGTGGGACGTCCCAGCGACGACACGGCCGGTGTGTGCGCTCCCGGCCGTGGTCACCGTGCGTGCCGGCCGTCCCTGTCGGCACTCGACGTCGTGTCTCTCGAGTCTCGGACGCGCGATAGGAGAAATGTGTCACTGTATCCGAAACGTTCTGATTTTGTCATTTCGTGTTTGCCGATTGGTTTTTTTTTTTTTTTTTTTCTCATGAGTCCCTGTTCTTCTATTTGGTTGAGTTTTGTCCGCTCAGGTTGTCTCGATTTGTTGCTTTATGAGGACGTTCTGTCCGGTGGGGTGATGGCCTTGTGTTTGGTGTTGCCACTGTCTTTTTTTAAAAAAAAATATATATATATTTTTTATCTCACACCACGTGTAAGTTGTTTTTTGCTCCAGACACACAGAGACGGCCTGGACCAGTGTCGTTTCTCGGTCCGGTTCCTTTTTCTGTCGATTCCTGAGTGAATTTTGGACGTTTATATTTTATGAAAAGTCGGTCACTTCTTTCATCCGTATTATCAAATCTGTTACTCTAGAGTTTCGAAAAACACGGTGTTCTTTCAATTTTCCTTATTCTGCAGATCGTTCGACCTCATTTCCCCACTTTTATTCTTCTTAAATCCGGTCAGGTCATCGTGTATCTCACCGGGTTATCAGAGAACCAGGGTTTGATTTGATCGTTCAGTTTTACTTCTTTACTGACTGGCTAACTTTTTAAAATTTGAGACTTTTCATTTTTTTTTTTTTTTGCCACTTTTTGAATCGAGGGTGTTATTGATGTATTAAATGGATGTTATTTTATCGATGTATTTATTTTCTTTATTTTTAAGTGCAGCGGCTGGTTGTGCTTTGCGTTTCTGTGCGCCCCACGGGTCCTGACAGGGAGCAGTCCTGGGGGAGGCCGTTGAGAGCTGCGCTCGACCCCCTCGTGGGGGTCGTCGTGGACAGTCTAAAACTTTACAAATGGCTGAACTTCTGTTGCTGTTGTCTCTCCCTGTGAATTTCCAGCACCGTCTCGTAGAGCACCCGAGACCTGTGCCGGGTCTCATTTTGGGGGCTGCTGGAGGCCGTCTTTGCGGTTCGTGTGACATTGCCTGTGTTCTGTTGTCACTTCAGCCAAGTGGCAGGTATGGGGTTTGATGCTTGTGTGTTAGATGAATCTGCCTTTTTGACTCAAATCTTCTCTTATTTTTGCCTTTTTAATCTGCCAAGTTTAGGGGAGGGGGAGTCACTTCTCCCAGATCCGTTTTCTCTCTGCTGATCTTTCCGTGTATTTACTGGGGTGTCTGCTTTGTGTGTTTTATTCAGTGTTATTTGACTTAAAGGTTTAGCATAATTATCTTCTTTGTGATTTCTGTTTTTTTTTTTGTGTGTGTGTTTTGTTTTGTTTTACCCTTAGGAATTGCTCTATGAGTTTTGTACAATTTACTGCCTTTTTAACCTTGAATTAAACTTTGAATAATGTTTTTCTGTTCACTATTGCTTTTATTTACATTTTTCTGGTATATTTGGTCTGCATATCCAAGTCATTGAGCTCTTTAATTTTAAGTGTTCTTTTTTGTAGAAAACGCATAGTTGGATTCAATTTTTTACCCCACCACGGAGTCTTTCTTAATAAATCAACTTTATTCTATTTATATTTTTGATAAAATAGATTTATTTTGTTTTCTTTCCTAGTTAAAAAAAACAATACCCTTCCTTTGTTTTATGTTTGCTCCCTTTTCCCCCCTTTATTTTCTGTTTATTGGTCTATGAAGTGTTTCTTTAATTCTTGAAATCAGAGGGTTATGTAGAAAACATGGTTCTCAGGTCTCCTGGGGGTTATATTTATAACTTTTGCTTAAACCGTGTTTCTCAATCCGTCCGTTTCTGTAACAATATGACTTCCTCCTGGGGGCCCGTGAAGAAACGCCTGCCCCTCCGTGACCTTCCCCCTCCGTCTTCATCTGTCCCCGGTCGCCGTGGCAATGCTGGTGGCTTTCGTCTGCTACTGCCGGTTGCTTAGTTTTACGTGGTGCACGCACACCTGTGTGTAATTCTGAGACACGTAATAACGTGTTCGTTTCACGTGGACCACGGTTATTTAGACTCGGTTGTGTTTGTGCTCCCAGGGTGTAGAGATAATCCCCAGGTTTTTCCATTTCTGTGTATCTGCTGGGGAGTTCCCCGAGTCCTCTTCCGTGCGGCCGCGTCCGTCAGCTTTCCAGGTGGACAGGTGAGGCCAGCGGTCGTGGGGTCAGCGCTGAGCAGGGACGGTGCCCGCTGGGCGTCCAGGTGCGGACTCAGTCACTCCTGCCCCGAGAGCAAAGCACGTTGGTCTCGCCGGAGCCTCGGGGTGTGCGTGTGCGTGTGCACGTGCGTGTGCAGCCTGTGTGAGGTGGCCGGAGCCTCGGGGTGTGCGTGTGCGTGTGCGTGTGCACGTGCGTGTGCAGCCTGTGTGAGGTGGCAGGTGTGAGCGGCCGCGGGCTGGTGTCTGAGAGGGCCAGTCCGTCGTCAGGGACCGAGTCGTGGCTCAGGTGGTCGTGAGGACCCCGGGCTCTGTCCAGGGCAGCGGGACGTTGTCTCGTGGTGAGGGAGGTTTTTGGGGGACCCTCGCAGCCTGCAGTGGGGCTCACCAGCGCGGGAGCTGCGGGGCTGTTTGGGAAGATGGCCCCTGGCAGTCGGGAGACGCTGGACAAGTAAGTGGCCGTGAGGCGGGGGAGGAGGGACCCGAGGCTGGTGCACGGCTGGGGACGGGGTCCAGGACGGTGGTGGCCCCTCGGGTGTTGCGGGGCCGGGAGGCCGGGCGCGGTGGGCGGGCTGAGCGTGGTGCCCGCGGGCCCTGGGCGTCTGGTGGCCGGCACAGGTGGTCCTGGATGCTTTGCAGTCAGCTTCCAGGGGTGGCCCTGTCACCGCGCTCCTGGACATTGTGGGAGCATCTTCAAAGGCCGGGGAAGCCGTGCTGGGGATGAGGGGTTTCCAGAAACTCGTGCATGAGACGCCCTTCCTGTGAGCCGCAGCGCCAGTGCTTGGGGCCGAGGGGGCTCGTGACGTGTCCGTGACAAAAAGAGAAGGGGGTTACAACTCGGAGTAAGGCGGGGCGCGAGACGGGGGTTCCTCGTGGAGGCCCAGCCGGGTGGGTGCGGGGCCTCAGGGCGTGCGTGGGTGCGGCGGTGCCAGCGAGAAGCCGCCTCTGCAGCAGCAGCCTGGCGAGTCCCCGCAGCCAGCACGGGGATCCCTGGGGCCTGCGGCTGGGCTGGGCGCTCGGCCTTCTGGAGTCCGAAAACTCTCGATTTGTTCCAGAGCTAAGTTAAACGTTCGGAGGAAAAAGGGACCCTTTTCCGTCTGGCCCTGGCCGGGGAGGCGCACGGCAGCGAGCGTGACGTGTTGACAGGGACATCCACACACAGGCGGCGCAGCGTGGGTGGGGAGCTGGCCGCCTGTCGAGGAAAAAGTTTAAAAAAAAAAGCGGTTTCTGGATCCCAGCGACGGGCTCCGAGCCTGGAAGTGTGAGTCCCGTTCAGGCGGGTGCTGTGTCAGAAGAGATTGTTTACCGAGTGAGGCCTGTGAGTAACCGTGATGCTCTGTCACCACTTTCAAGGGAATGTGTAACGTGAAAGGGTTTGACATGATTTTAAGCATCTAAAACCCACACGGTTTTATTCTGTATTTTTTGCTGTGGTTGTGTGCATGTGTGCGTGTGTGTCTGCCTTATGTGTCTGCTGTGTGTGCATGTGTGCATGTGTATGTGTCTGCCGTGTGTGTGCATATGCGTGTGTGTTTGCCGTGGGTGTGCGTGTGTGTGTCTGCCGTGCGTGTGTGTCTACCGTGTGTGTGCATGTGCGTGTGTGCATGTGCATGTGTGCGTGTGTATGTATCTGCCGTGCGTGTGTGTGCGCGTGTGTGCATGTATGTGCGTTTGCCGTGTGTGTGTGCATGTGTGTGCGTTTGCCATGTGTGCACGTGTGCGTGAGTGTGCTGCGTAACTGGCCCCTTCGTGATGTTGAGTGCGTGCCGTGGTGCCCGCGCTGGTTGCTGTGGTCAGTGGACATTGGTGGAGCGGACACAGGTGACTTTGTTGCGAGCTCTGAGCCCAGGGTCACGTGACCTGTCAGATTCAGGGCTCGCGAAGGGCAGGCGACGGACACAGAATACGAAGTCTCTGTGTGATCCCGAGCTCACGTTTCATTTTTAAAAATGCCGAGGCTTCCGGGCAGGGGGCTGACGCCAGCGTCGTCCCTTTTCTGTGAGTGGTGGCCCTGCCCGCGTGGCCAGCCTAGCCATTCTGTTTCATTTCTTCCTACACGGAGTGAAAGCACGTTGACGCTCAGCGCCGCCGTGGACACTGTTACGAGGTTTTGGGTCATTTCCGTGGAGAAGGGAGAGTAACATAACCGAGAATCGTGAGTCCTTCAACCGTCTGCACAGCTCCCACCGTTAGACCCTCGCTGCGGCCTATTTTTAAAAAGCTCTCTGCCCGTAAAGACGCGATGAGTGTAGTTTTCTTAGTAATATGTTTAGAACAATCCAGATGGTGGGTCTTTAATAACAGTGACGCTGGGCGTAATTCCGGGCTGGTGGCTTCAGCCCAGCCCTGGGTCGCGGCCACCGCGGGCGGGAGGAGGCGGCGTGGGGCGTCAGCCCCCCCGGTTGCTGATGCTGGTTATTTATACTCGGGCGTTAGACGTGGAGGCTCTGTGCCTGCGTTAAGAGAGAAGAAAAAACTGCTCGAGAGTGAACTTTAAATGCCCCCGAAACCGGGGTGGAGTTGGGGCGCTCGCAGGCCGGGGGCCGCCGCGGGCACGGCCCTCGGTGTGCCTGGGTGTGGTCCCCACACGGTGAGGGCAGGGGCCCCGTCCCCCGTCCCCCTGGCTGGCACCTCCCGGCCATCCTCCGAGGTCCCCTCCTGCCAGCCAGGCCCGCCGGGGGCTCCACGACGGGACGGTCCCATCGGGGCCCCGTGTGCGTTCGGCCCGAGCCCGGACGTGGGCAGGTTGCCTGGCCACACGCGGTGGGGGCCGTTCCCGTGAGTTCTTATCTGGGGGCGTCGCCCCCTGTCTGTCCTCGTCCTGCAAACAGCCCCATGTCACTTGGGGTCGAGGAGACTGAACTCCGTGCGCTGCCCGTGGCCCAGGCCGCCTGAGGATTTTAGGGTCTCGAAGGTGTTTGCAGGTGTCGTTTTTAAAGCTCTCTGTCGAATCTGTGTGGCGCGCCCTTGGGGCTGGGGACAGAGGAGGAGCCCACAGGGGGATGCGGGAAAGCGGGGGCCCGAGACCCTGCGGGGGGGGGGAGGGCTTCCGTCTGCTGGTGGGGCAGCCGGCTGCTCCGCGTGCTCCCGGGACCCCCCCGGTCTGCTTGGGCATTCGGGGGGTGCAGGCGGAGGTGCAGTGGCTGCCACAAAGAGCCCCGGAGGAGGAGAGGCCGTCCCCGGGCGTGGCCGACCTGGTGGCCGGCAGGGAGCGCCATCGCGAGTCTCCCTGGCCGCTGGCCCAGGTGAGAGCTGCCGCAGTTAGGAACCCACCGGGCTGTCTCACCCGCCGGGGCCGGGGCTCCCGGCCCTCAGGCTGTCGCTCACAGATGGGGTGGGAAGCCTCCTGTCCAGGCCCAGGTGCTGGCCCAGGTGCTAACTGATAGCGGGTAGCTTGTAGGCGCCCTCGGGCTGCTTTTCTTTCTTCTGAAAACATTGCCCTGGCCCCGGAAACACCTTGCGCATTCGTGTATTTGCTTTTTCCTAAAAGCAGTTAGCAAACCTTCAAAAACGGAATCGCTTTGATGGGAATTCCCGCTGGCCTCAGACTCAGGCGGGTGTGCTGGTTCCCGGTCTTGGGGGTGGCCGCGTCCAGCGCGCGTGTGTGTGTGGGGGGGCTCATGACTCATCTCCAGGGTCGCGAGACCCGGGGTGCCAGCCCTGCTCCGGCCTGGGTGCGGCAGGGTCACAGCGGGAAGCAGTGCTAACGGGGGGCTGATGGGACAAGGGCACCTCACGCGGAGCCTCTGTGTCCCCCTTTTCGTAGGACACAGGCCAGAGAGCGAATCAGGGTGAACTGAGCTGTGCTCCCACGGGGAGCAGGGGCCGGGCACGTCGGTGCGTCCCGTCTGCGGGGGAGGGGTGGGAAACGGCAGTTGGCACAGGTGGAACCCCTTGTTCTGGTTCACGTGCGGCTCCGGGGGTGCTGGTTTTGGGGCGGAGCGCTTCAGCGGTGCGCGCAGCGCCCTGTCCTGCCTGGAGGGGCCGCCCGGGCGCAGACCCCCCCACACACACGGCCCTCCTCCCCCCCCCCACCCCCCGCAGACACATCATCATGGGGAATTTTGATCATAAACGTGGACTTTTGCTTCTCTGTCCTTCACTGTCCCTTTCAGAAAAGAGCGCAGGTGGCCCTTTCTCGTGCTCAGAACTCAGGACGCGCAGTGACGCGTCATTGGACATGCGTGAAAATGCGTTTGTGGCCAGGCAGCGTGGGCTGCGTCCAGGGGCAGGGGGACGTCACGGTCTCGTCACGAACTGCTCTTCGCAGACGTGCTCTCATAGAGGGCTGTCCGTCCGTGAGAGGCTGAGCTGTCCAGCCGCGTGTGTCAGCGACGAGCCAGGTCACGAGGCAGTGGTTATTTATTGGTGGTGACGGATCCGGAAAGTTTAAACTGGTGGCCGTATGTGCTCGTCGTGTAGCAAAACATTTTGGGAAGGTCAGTGCTTCTGTCATCCTGATCCTCTCCAGGTATTGGTCGGTTGGTGTTCACGCAGCGGCAAACAAAATCTTAATCCATCTCTTGCGAGATGTGCCTTCAGCACTACTGCGGTTCGGGGCATCTTTATATATAAGCCGTTGGTAAAATCGATTATCGAAGTATTTCTTTCTCCCTCACGGGCTCTTAGTGACGGGGTTTTTGGGGTTTGACTTCGGTGTTAAAGAGTATACCTGGGCAGGTAACGCTTAACGGAACACTTTATGGCTTACTGCGCGCAATTCTCTCTCTCTCTCTCTCTGTGCTCTTGGACACAATTCCTCCTTTCATTTGATGGTGGGGACTTCTGGGCCGCGTCACAAACAGCACAGAAGAAAGAGAGCGTGTTAGATGGGTATTAATTGCAGTCTGTTTGCTTAGACTGGGAGAGAAGTGTTGGTTTTAGGGAAGACTGGGAAGTAGGTCAGTGTGTGTGTTAATACGGGCTTCTGCTGTGGGTTTATGGGGACTAAAATACCGCTTATTTATAGAAACCAATTTCGGTTAAACTGTGTTTTGCGATCAGCTAATGGAAATTTCGGAAAGTCACGTCCCGTGGTCCAGGAAGTGTTACGTGGGGAGAAACTCTAGTGGATTTCTGTTCCTGGTGGTTTGTTTTCACGGCTAGGGGTTTTTAAAAAGTGAGACGTTTTTATAGGACTCCCTGATGTGGCGATAATTGATACGCTTTTGTGCATGCTCAGTAAAAACCCTGTCAGCCACTTTTCTTTCGATGGGAGTTTGATCCCTTTCGATCTTCCTCCCATGTTTGTTTGAAAAACAGAAACGTGTGAATCTCCATTTCCTCCGGTGTCCCCCACGCCCTCCGTGTTTCTGAATTAATTGCTCGCACCGTGGGCTTCGAGCCCCCCCCGGCCGGAAGCAGCGTCGAGCTGAGAACCGGCTGCCGCTGAGGTTCGTGGCATCAGTAGCTGGTGGTTTTTCCTCTATTTTCCTGAAAATAGGTCCCTTGGCGACGGGAGATGTAGCCGCCCATTTGGGGGAGATGCCGTTTAAGCTTCTGGAAAATGGGTCTCTGGATGGAAAAGGTGACAGGTCATTCATTAGCCACTGGGGCAGGGCCGGCTGCCCGCAGGGGGGCTGGTGACACACCCCCTCCCTGCCTTCCACCGGGATCAGGACGTTCGTCCCCATAAAGTCAGGAGCAAGGTCTGGCTCGTTTTTTTGTTTGTTGGTTTGATTTTTTAAGTCTGTGTAGTTTACTTTTAAAAGGACCAGGAAATGGATGAACTAACTCAGTCTTTCACGCCAGACTTCGGAACTAGTGAAAAAACAGGTAACACTAACGCATCCGTTTTGGGGCGCAACATAAAAACAGGCCGAGGGAGCCTCCTCGTCTGATGGAAGGAACCCCGCTTGGCGTTCGGACGGCTGTGGCGTGTCCGGGCTCTGCGGTGCCGGCCTCGGGCGGGGACAGAACCCCACCCCCTCCCGTCTGCCCGCCCCCTGAACCTGGCCAGTGTTTTCTTGTGGTACCTGCTTTTTATCCCCCCCATGAAGTCAGGTCTGACTACCCGTTTCCGTATTTCGGTAAAAGGCCATTGGGGCAGCGTCTGGGTCCATGTGAAGGGACATGTTTTTTGAGGACGTGATGGCGCCGCGTCCTCACTGTCAGTCAAAGGTCCTCTGTTTGGACCTTGTCCCCGGAGGTGAGGGTGGCTCCTCTCTCTCTCTCCTGCATCAGCAACTTCTTTGGCTTTTTGACAGTTCTTGGTAAACAGCCTCACAAAAGGTAACCTCCTTGCGGAAGGAACTGCGTTTTTGCCGTAAATAGGGCACTGACTCTGAGGCCGTGGGCAGAGTCGCAGGGAAGGGGCCTCGTGTGGTGGCGGGAGACGGGGGGTTTGCGAGTCCAGCCTCCTCGGGGACAGTTAGTTAGTTGCACAGCTACGTTTGGGGACTTGCGTGTCGGCACTTGCGTTGAGTCATTTGGAGGTATTAGATCATTTAAAGGACGTCTCCGAAAATGGGGTTTTGTCCCCGTCCGGTTGGTGGTTTGTCCGCGTTACGAAGCACGTGTGAGGCTTACCTTTAAACGGAGTTTTTTTGGCGGAAACGTGGGAGCACGTTTACCTCTGGCTGCTGAGAAGTGGGGCCTGTCGCAGGCGGCTAGGGGTCCCTCAGGCCTGGGGACGGCGGGCTCGTGTCCCTGCCCCCTGCGCGGGGACGGCGGGCTCGTGTCCCTGCCCCCTGCGTGGGGGACGGCGGGCTCGTGTCCCTGCCCCCTGCGTGGGGATGGTGGGGTGCGGTTTCTGTGAATGCAGCCACTCTGGTGCCTTGTATTCCTGTCTGGTTAGATGGACGTACAGTGGCTCATAATGCATTATTGATCGGTCCAGCGAGCCGGCTGCGAGGTCTTGTCGTCGGCCGTCCCGACCCCCCGCAATGAATGGGTCACTTCATGGAGCCGCTCGCGCCCGGTCTGGGGGCTGTAAGCCCGGATTGTTGATCCCGGGCGGCCTGGGGTGTGGGGACAGGAACTCCGCGGAGTCCTCGGCCTTCTCCCCACTGGGTGGGAGAACAGGGCTGTTGTCTGGCGGCCCTACTCAGCAGGCCCCGAGCCGCGTGGGTGTTAATGATGCATTCAGTCCTCGGCATAATGCTGCAGTGTGACTGGGCGAGCCCGCAGCATTGTCTGCGGAGAACAGAACAGACGCCCAGTGATGGGGCCGGCACCCACGGGGCAGGCGGCACCCACGGGGCGGGCGGCACCCAGGGGGCGGGCGGCCTCCAGCCGGGCTCCACCCGACTTCTCCTTCCTTCTGTGACGTGCCCTCGGTAGCCTCCTGTCGCTGTCCCGAGTGTCCCGTCTGCCGCGAGCCGTCCTCTCTGTGGGGGCCTCTGTGCGGCCTTCCCGATGGCCCTCGTGTCACGGACTCGCCCGCGACCCAGCTCTCGGGCCCCAGCCGGTTCCGCCTGGCGCCAGCCCTCCCTCCCTCCCGAGGGTGGCCAGAGCGGGAGAGGAGAAGTGACCCCAGGGCGGGCTCGGGGAAACCCAAACTCTCAGTGTCCCGCTGTGGTTCATGAAGGAGCCAGCACGGAAGTGTGCCCTGCGGGCGAGCCTGGTGGCCGTCCCCTGGCCGAGGGGCTGTCCTCAGTGCAGGAAGCGCCAGCTCCAGCCTCACTTGCCCCGAAGGGACTTCTGGAGTTGCCTTGTTATGGAGATTACTCTCAATGTTCGAGGTCTTTTGAAAATTAGCCTCGCGTGTTCTTGTTCAGGATGAGAGCGTGGTACAGTTGATAGTTTGGATGACGTAGGGAAGTCTGTGCAGACCCGATCGGCTCGTGCTTTGGGTCGGGTTCACTGA
>PVKZ01008750.1:0-14170 GCA_004027375.1 Macroglossus sobrinus
CCTTGTGATTGTGGGGGGTCTTGCGCCCCGCAGCCGGCTTTTCGGGGCTCCGGGGCGCGCCCGCGCTGCCTGGGCAACAAAGGACAAAAGGCCGGCATCCATGTTGGCAGCATGACGCAGCATCTCTCCGCGGCGCGGCCCGGGCGCCGCCGGTCCCCGCGGCCGCGCGCGCTCCTCCCTCCCCAGCCAGTTTTATTTTGAGGTTCAGGGCAGAGGCGCCGCCGGCCGGGGCCCGGGCCGGGGCCGCGGGCGGGCAGGGCCGGGCCGGGCAGGGCGGGCTGCGGGCGGCTAATGGCGGCCGCCGTCCTCTTCCTGGTCCCCCCTCCTTCCCCGTCAGTCGTCGCGCGCCTTGCAGCAGGCCGACGCGCCCGGGCCGGGCCCCGGGAGAGTGCGGGGCGCAGCGCCCCCGGCCGGGGGCGTCGCGCGCGCCCCCGCGGGCGCCATTTCGCGCGCCGCCCGCGGCCCGGGCGGTGGCGGCCGCTGCGCGCCAGGCGCGAGGACGACGACGACGACGACGACGACGACGAGGGAGGAGGGCGGGCGGGAGAGAGAGAGAGGGGGCGGCGGGGCCGGGGGGAGGGGCGGGGACGCCGCCGTCGCCGCCGCCCGCGTGGGCGCCCCTGCCCGGGCGGCCTCGACGACGGCGACGACGACGCGCGCGCGGCGGAGCCGCTGGCCCGGACCCCGCGGCCGGTCGGGGCCTCGAGGCCGCCCCTTGACCCCTGGCCGGCTCTCCCTCCTTTCCTCGCTCCCTCCCGTCCTCGCTCCCTCGAGGCCCGGCCCTGGGCCCGGGCTGCGCGCCCGAGCCTCGGTGCCCAGGTCTGGCTCCCAACCGCCGTGTGAGCGCCGAGCCCGACGCTTGGGGGGCGGCCCCCTCTTTGTCCCCACTTTGGGCGTGAGGCCCTCTCGGAGGCCGCCAACGCCCCGATCTGGGTCGTCCGTCCAGGGCACGCCCTCCAATCCGGTCCTCTAGAGGCCGAGGTGTGGGGGTTGGGGCCTGGGAAGGCCAAACGGGCCTTCCCCGGGGTACCCTCCCCCGACCCCCCGGGAAGCGGAGGGATCCCGGGTAAACCCTCACAAGTCTGGCCGTGGGGAGGAGGGGATGCGGCCGGGGCGGGCCTTTGGAAATGCAGATGAGTCGCCTCCTGCTGCTTGTCGCCCGGGCTGAACCTTCGTGACTCAGCCACCATCCCCCCCTCTTATCCATTCCAGAGTGAGGGCTGCCTTGGCAGCTGGGAAAGGGGGGGTGGTGGTGATTGTAAGGCTCCTGTTCCCTCCACGAGCTCCTGTCTGGTTTGTGGCCTTCAACTCCCTAACAGATAGTCTAACTCCCACTCCCACCCCCACCCCCAGGCTCTTGGCCAGAGAAGGGGCAGCAGCAGGCCAGTCACCCGAGTGGAGCGCTGTCTGGACAGCAGGAGCAGGCCTCATTTGGCAGGACTCCCACAAAGGTAGGTGTGAGCCCGTTCACGGCCTCGGAGGGAGATTCGGGGGTCTTCGGCCAGGAGCCCTGGGTTGGCGGACACCTCAAACCCGCTAGGCTGGTTCTGCAGCCCCTCCCCCACACAGATGTGTGGGACTGACTGTGTGAAATGGGCTGCCTGCTGAGCCCATCGATCCTGGCCTGTCAGCGTCTGTTGTCAGGAGTTGGGGGCGTGCAGTTCCCTGGCCCAGTTTAGTACCCTAGGAGAGGCCGTGCCAGGCACAGCTGCTTCCCAGTGATGGGTTTTGTGGCAGGGAGGGACCCGGATCCCTCTGAAAGACACCCACTGGGCCCAAGCAGGGCCGTCCCTTCCTGCCCCCCAGTGAGGGTGTCTGGGGTGACTGAGCTGGCCTCGTCCACTCCGATGTCTGGCTGCTAGGGAGGGGAAACGCAGGGCCTGTCATCCGGGCCAGCGTCTTTCTGCAAAAGAGCTTTCTTGGTTTCTCGAGTCGTATGCTTTCTGGGAATTCCCACGATCCCTTCCCCCCACGCACACACTAGAAGGAGCCCCGCTAATAACGTCACACAGACCGAGTAGCCATTTACCTACGGTCACCTGGTCCGCGCTGCAGCCTCTTGAGCCCACCGCATACGTGGGCCTGGGTCAGTGATTCTCAGACCGGAGCGTGAGGCCACATCACACCTTAGAACCGATTCGATTCGGGCCGTTCTCCAGTTTCTGACTCGGTAGGTGGTGCCCCTGCTGTCATGTGGGACACGTTTTGAGAACTTTTGGACCCAGTAACACCTGGGGTGTCGTGAAAAGGACGCGAGCTCAGTGCTCGGCAGAGTAGGTGGCTTGATAATACTGGTATCTCCTACCTAGCTGTCAGCTCGCTTTCCCACCCTGGCTCCAGGAAGCTCCACAGCTGGGGACAGTGTGGTCCTTGATCTCTGACCTCCCCCCTCCCCGCCCCATGTGTTCTCTGGTATGTGATGACTTTGATGAGCCATTTGGGCCCAGGTGCCGCTGATCAAACTGCCTCCCCCATTTGGGCCTTGAGCTGCAGATGAGCCCTGCTCACTTTTATCCCCGGCCCCCCCAGTGTGAGGGCTAAACGGAGGATTGGGGGAGCTGTAGGGCTCAGCTCTGACATTTCTCTCGGGGTCATCTTGGTGCGTAATCACAGGAGGCGCTAAGTCGGGCGGCTGTGGGCTTGCATGTGCCCTGTGCTGGTGACCTTGGGCGAGTCTCCTGTGTGAAATGATAATGATGCGTGCTGAAAGGGGCGGTGGGAAGATTAAGTGCGATTAAAGGGGCCGGCCTCACATTCAGGCTTCTCACAGTTGGCCTCCTTTCCGATGTGGCTGCAGGGAGTGGGGGGCTGGGCTGCCCGGGAGCTCCTCCCCCACAGACCCACCCCAGAGCACGTGGCAAAGCCTCAGGGCAAAGGGGAAGACTAGCTCCCCTGGGAAGAGCGCCAGCGTCATTCTTCCGCTCCTATTGAGTCAGGATGGTGGCCCGCCCCCTGCTCCACAGGCTGTTCCTTGATCGGTGGGGACTTGGGGTCACCCACCCTCTGAGAGTATACCTGCCTCGCCCAAGGTCACAAGGTCACCGACAGCAGCCAGGAAGGGGCTCCAGGTGTCTTGACTTGGAGCCCAGCGCCTGTGTCCGCGGCACCCCGTGGTCCCAGCTGTCTGGGTTATTTTGGGCTCCCTCCCCTGCCAGCTGTCTGCAGGCTCCCCTGCCGGGAGCTGGGGAAGCCGTGCGGTCGAAAGTTACCCCGGTGGTGTCTTGGCTCCGGCCTGCCATGCCTTGGTCTCTCCAGTCCCAGATAAGCTGGGTTTGGTCCATCTTGTTCAGGGGTTGGGGGACGGGGCAAGGGTCGTTGTAAAAGCTGACAGGCCGCCTTGCCCCCACTCATCAGACCTGAGGTTTCCGTTCAGCTCTGCCGCTGACGAGCCCATTCAGCCCTCCTGGTCCTCACGTGACCATCCTGCCGCCCGAGGGTGTCCCGGGTCCCCTTTGGATCGAATCCTTCCAGCTCAGGTGGGGGTCTTTACCTTCTTTACCCGCGGTGGGCGTGGGGTTGTCAGATAATTGAGTTAAGCCTTCCCCTCTCAGCTGCTGCCTGCAGGGCTAAGCCAGTTCTTCCACTCCCTCCCTGGGACCAATTAGGGAGCAATTAGCTGCTAAACTGTGGTCTGGGTGCGATTCTTGGAGGGGAGAGGTGTCCCGATGACCAGGAATGATCGTCCCCAGCCTACCTCCTCCCCGCTTCCATTTCTCTTACATCCCCTCTTCCTTTGGGTCTTCCCCACCCCATTGCCTCCCTGGGGGCTGGAAGGGACAGGGCAGCCTGTCCTCACGCAGTGTTCCTCCTTGCCGCGGGTGGCCCCGCCCACTGGTCACCAGGGAGCGAGGGGCGCGGCTATCCCGGCCTGGTGGGCGGGGCTGCCGGGAGGGCCACGCCAGCGGAAGGGCGTCCCCAGGCACGAGGCGGCTGGACCTGCCTTACTACTGGCTGCCAGGGCCCCGCCTCTTCCGGCCCACTCACGCAGAGGCCTAGGTGCCATGGGACCTTTTGGACCCTGAGGGTGAAGATGCAGCCTCTGCCTGAATTGTGGAGAGAGGCACTCCATCCGTACTCTGAAGGCCACCGGGTCCTGCGCGGTCTCACTGGCGGGCCCCTGCCCCTCGGAGAGCAGCGGTCTCCCAGCATGCAGCTGGAGGAGGTGCTTGGCAGTAATCTTGAGAGATGTCTGAATCTGGCTTTGTGAGGAGAGCTTTCTGTATGGCAGTGACTCCCCAGGCCACCTCTCCTCTGTGGGGCCCCAGGGAATAGCTTTGTATATGCAGGCTCCGTTTTTTCAGTCTCACGTGCAGTGGGTGACCCCTCTGGGGTGTCAGCGGAAGGGCATGGAAGTCAAGCATTGTCATTCACTTCCCCCTCCTCACCTGTGCTGGCCCCACGGCCCTGACAAGACAGAAGTGTATCTGCTCTTCTGTCCTGGGCTCAGCCAGCCTCACTGTGGCACGGGCCACGTGAGTCCACCCCACAGACACCGCCTGGCCAGCTCCCCGAGGCCTCTGTAACCCAGCAAGCTCTCTGGCAAGAACCAGTGTTAAGCATCTTTTTTGCCTTTCCACATCTCTCCAGGAATTCCTGCTGAACAGAATGACTTGAGTCCTCGAAACGTCCCACAGGTAAGGGCGCAGGGCCGCCCGGGCACGTGGGTGTGTCCCGCTCCTCAGCTGGCCCGCCCCGGCCCTGCTGCCTCTGAGGCAGCGCCGAGCAGCTGGCCTGGCTGCCGGGTATTTTTAGCTACAGATCCAGCCCAGCACCACCACTGGAGCCAGGTCCAAATCAAACATGCTCCAGACCGGCTGGGCTGGGGTTCTGCCAGGCTCTTGCCGTGGCAGGGGTGGGTGGGCAGGCCCGGGCCAGCGTCAGCTGCCCTGCCTGGACCTGGGAGGGCTCACTTTTCCCTTTGCTCCCTCCCCTCCCCTCCGTTTTGTGTAAGTGGTTCTGTCAAAAGTCAGAATTGGAGCCCCATTACTCAGATGGAGAAAGTGGAAACTGAGGTCTGAGTATTTTGAGGATGTTAGGAGCCTTCCCACAGGCTCGTGAGGTTAACCCAGTTTTGGGTGACAGTTTGTCTGCTCAGAGTGGGGCGACCTTTCTGAGTGAATTCGCCCACATGAGGCAGACCGCCTTTCTCTTAACTGTCCCGTCCCTCCCTGCGCTTTAGGCTCCCTGCTGTGGGGTCTGGCCTGAGGTGAGGAGATGGCCCTGAAGGTAAGCGCTCCTCCCTCACTCAAAGCCCTCTCCCGTCTTCCCCCTCTTTCTGTGGTCCTGGGGTCTATCCTGACATGTCTCTGGGCCTAGTCCCCTCCTTTCCTGCCACTGTCAGGATGCTCACCAGCCATTTGCCTCCTGGGTCAGCAGAGAGAGCTTGAGGGCCCAGCTGAAGCTGGGCCTGTCCAGGAGCCTGCTGCCCAATACCCTGCTTGGGCCCTGCAGCCACGATGTCACCCCAGTTACCTTGACAACCACATCTGGACTTACCCCCCCACTCCCCAGCCACTGCCTAACCAACCAGCTGGGGTTTTCTGGCCACCATTCATTAGCCCAGGGTGGGAACCCATCATCTCCTTACCTGTCCTCCCAACCCTGCCAAGCTTATTTCAGGTACCCCCCTCCCTGCCATCTCTCATCCTTTCTGAACCCCACAGGGGCTCTGGTCTCTTAAACAGTGTCTCTGAGCTCCATACAGCTGGGAACACAACTTCCTCACAATAAACGTGTGTTGCAAAAAAACGAATGAATGAGTTGGTGTAAATTTGTCTCGGGGTGCCTAACCCAGCCGGTGCCCTCTGGCTGGCTTCTCCCCAGCAGCCTGGAAAGGGGCCTTACCGCCTCTTCCCAGCTCTGGTGCCCTCGGGGCTTCCACAGGCGGTCGCTGCTGCCCTCTGGTGGTCAGGCCGCGTCTTGCGTCCGCTGAAAACTTTGACCCTGGCTGGTATGGAACTGCCAGGTTGGCAGTTTCCTCCCTGGAGTAAAGTTTACCTCATCTTTGCTGCGAACTTGAAAAATTGGGAATTTCCAGGTGGGGGAGGGGGTGAGAAGATCCCGAGTCCTGCCAGCCCCTCCCTGAGGAAACTACCAGAGGTCCAGGCTCAGCTGGGAGGACCCAGCTCGTTCACTTGGCCATGCCCCAGCGTGGGCCTGCCTGCCACTCAACTGCCCAGGGGTCCCCTGCCACTCCTGACCAGCGGCCTGGCTTATGTAGAAGAGGTCAGACCGCGGTCGAAGAGAGGGAAGGGATGGGGGATGGGTGCTCGCAGCTAGCCCTCCCGGTGGTCCCTGCACCGGGGGAGTAGGAGGTGTGTGGCTGCTGGTTGGAGAACTATTTATATTTAGGGGTGAGGATACGGGGTGTTCAGCCTCCAAAGTTGACCGAGCCGGGGGGAGAGGGGGGCCGGCTCGCAGCAGATTTCCCCGAGAGCTGCTCTAGCCTTCTCCGTCCGTTGATGGTGTCTTGCTGGGTTCATGCCTCTGTCCCTTGGTGGAGAGAGTCTCCTGCTCGCCTGGTTTGGGGCTGCTCACCTGCCGCCCTCGCCGAGGCGATCGCCCGGCAGGGGGCGCCAGGAGGCCACTTTGCGTCCCTAGGGAGGGGAGGTGGGGGAAGGTAAGCGGAACCGCTGTTCTCCACGCCTGACCCACAAGCGTACAGGCGCCGGGAGGGCCGGACTAGGTGCGTGGACCGCAGCCCCGTGCCAGCATCTTCCCTGCGACCACCCGCCTTCCTCCTGTGAGGAAACGGGTCACAGGCCGACTTGCCCCGGGCCACACAACTGGGGCGGGGCAGAACGGAGGGACTTTTCCCAGAGCTTGACACCAAAGCTCCTCGAACCCAGGTGCGGGGGGGAGGGAGGCCAGTCCGCCAATCAAAGCGTCCCTGTCTGGTGGAGGAGCCCAAGCCGGCCAATCAGAGAGCTCCTGCCGAGTCTGCCAATCAGGGGTGGTCGGCAGGAGCCGCGGAAAGGATGGGGTCTTGATGGTGGGGGCCACGCCGTGATGAGCTTGCAGCTTAGCACCCCGTTTCTCAGGTTGCCTCAGTTTCCCCCCGAATGACAGGTGTACGCCCCGGGCTTGTACCTTAGCAGGAAGGAAGCCGGCTGGGAGGTCGGCCCGGGTGGCTGCCTGGTGGAGGCGGTGCCGGCTCAAAGGGGGCGGGGGTTCTTCTAGCCCCGCCCCTGGGTCCCGCGCCCGCCTCGGATCGCTCAGCCCTGGGCTCTGCCCCGCGCGCGCTGCTGCCAGTGGCGCCGGCTCCCGGCTATGGACGCCGCAGAGACCCCGGCCCCGACCGCCGCCCCGGGCCCGGGCAGGAAAGAGCTGAAGATCGTGATCGTGGGCGACGGAGGATGCGGCAAGACTTCGCTGCTCATGGTGTACAGCCAGGGCTCCTTCCCGGAGGTGAGGCCCTCCGGGGTGCTGCGGGGGTCGGGCTGGGGACCACGGGGGACAAGGGACGGCCCTCGGCCTGCACCCTCAAGCCCGGACCCCGGGTCCCCGGTCTCCTGCTCGCGGAAAGTCGGCCGCTCCCCCTGGGGGTCTCCCTTGGGAATTCCAGAGCCCAGGGGATGGGAGAGCTGAGCTGGATTGGGTGACAGTGGAAGGTGGGTGGGGGGAGTCCAGCTGGACCCCGGGACCCCACCACATCCCTAAGAACCAACCCGACCCCTTCATCAGCAGCATTACGCCCCATCCGTATTCGAGAAATACACGGCCAGCGTGACAGTGGGCAGCAAGGAGGTGACCCTGAACCTCTACGACACCGCCGGTGAGTGCCCCTGCGCGCCCAGGGTCCCCGAGGCCGCCCGGAGGGTGCCTCCCACCTGGGCGTCCCCGGCCGCCGGCCTCCGCGGGGCCCTGACAGCCCATTACTCCTGGGGGCCGCAGAGAGGCGCCGGCTTGGTGGCCCTCTCGGGCGCCAGGGCCTCATCGCCCCATCTGTAAAAGGAGCGAATTTGGTGAGCTTCTGGGCCACCACCCAGCGCTCATGTGCTGCGAGCCCTTTGCTTCGTTACTCCCCTGTGGTTCTAGAAAACCCTGTGGGTTTCTTTTCTGCTTCCTATGGTGCCCGGATTTCGTGCGTTCCCTGCTGGGGTCTGTTAGGGTTCTGTGGGCTGCAGATTTGAGTCCCCTTGTATGGCGTCTGTGGGCAACATTTCTGGGTCCTATGCTTCTAGAATGCTCTGGGCAGCAGATCAGAGCTTGTTGACTCCAAAAGTCTGTGGCAGACAGCCCTGAAGGTTCCCAGGGATGAAACTGTTGATTCCCGCACTTCTGGGCTTCCACGGGCTACAGTGCGGGATTCCGGTATTTTTTGCGATCTGCAGTTCTGAGGCCTGTGGTTTTAGGATTCTGTGGCTACCGTTCTGAGCCTGGTTGGTTTCCTGGAAGAAACCAAGCACTGAGAAAGCTCTTGGAGTGCGAGTGGCTACCTGCAGCTCCTGGTGGATGGCTGCTGCTGGCGGGAGTCCTCCAGTCCTGTTGTCAGGGATGGGTGGGAGGGAAAGCAGGCCAGTAAGAGGATTCGGGGAACACGCCGGTGGGTGGGTGGGTGGGACTGTCTGTCCTCAGAGAGCTTCCGTCTTGCCCTGGCTCCCCTCTGGACTGAGTCAACATTGGGGAGCAGAGGTCAGGATCCCCAGCTGAGGCCTCACCCCCACCCACCTCTGTGACCTGTGATTCAGTGTTAAGTGACTTATACAGAACCTTGTCATCGGGGTGGGGGGGCCCTTCCCCAGGCAAGCCCTGTATGTATGAGGTGAAGTCTCTGGTCTTGGAGCCAAAAATCCAGACACATACACCCCCCACCACCACCCCACTCCAGAACTGCCAGTAGCATCTCTCCTAACACCTGGAGAGGATGGGGGATGGGGAGGAAGGGGCTGTCCCAGCCCCAGACCCCTCCTCTCTTCCTGCCTTCGGCAGGCTTTGCTATATGGGTGTGTCCCCCACCCCCACCCTCCAAGCAGTGGCCTCTGTGACCCTCCCCCTCCTGTTAGACGAGGGCCCTGCAGGGTCCCCCCCAGAACTGGGGGCCAAGCCTCCCATGGGTGAAATGGGAAAGCGAAAGCCTTCTGAGGGATTCCTGAGGGTGTGGTCACACGAGCAGTAAAAACCGTGGTGTGTCTAGGTCACTGGGTTTCACATGTTTCCTGTCTGGAAGGGGGGAGCAGGTGCATTAACTTTGTGGGTGTGGCCGGGAGACTCCGGGTTTTCTCTCTCCTGCCCCCTCTGCCCCCAGGGCGTCTCCCATCTGGTCCCCAGGGTTCCGTGTTCACCTAAGCCCGCTCCATCACACCCAACGCTGGGACTCCTGGTCTCTCTAGCCTCTCCCAGAGAAAGATGCTCAAAGTAGGGTGCCACGTGAAGGCTCTGGAAAGCTTCTACTTGGTGTAGGAACGGATTTGCTCTAAGAGCTGCTTCGGGAGGGATGGCGAGAGCTTCGTCCCCTGCTCTAGGGCCCCGGGCAGTCACGGTCCCTCCTTGTGCTTTGGAGTCCGATGCTGGCTCCCTGGCTAGGTGTCATGGGGATGCCTGGGTCTTGGCTTCCTCATACGTCATCAGGAATACAGCAGGCCCAGGGGCTGGGCAGCGCCTGCCCCTGGGGCTGCTCTCAAGGAGGGCTGTGTTGTCATTGTGAGTTTCTAGCCTCCACCCACTTCTCGGCATGACTCTTCCTAGCAGTCCCCGCAGGCAGTAGGACAGTGCAGGGAAGGAAGGGACAACTGTGACACTCCCTCCTCAGGGGTGTCCTGCCGTGACATGTGCTCTCACCTGGGAAGCCAGCTGTCAGGAAGAAGGCTGAGCCCGTGCCCAGCACAGCGCTCGTCCCCGAGCGAGGCTCGTGGGATGACTGTGCCCTGGGTGAGGAATAAACCCGAATGCAGAGACGCCCCCGGAGAGGTCCTCTGTGCTAAGGGCGGTGATGTTCATCTCTCCCCGTGGGGTGGACAGATACCAGGAGCCCGTGGCAGAAAAGACTGACTAGGTGACCACATAAAGAGAGTAGGCGAGCTGGAGATGAAGCTAGCGAGGGTTGTTGTGGAAGGTTCTTGAACCCGATGGGCCAGGGCGGGAGGAGGTGGGGTACAGGGTGGCATCTTTCCAACCAGCCCGTGATGACCGGAGCCCTGAGATGGGTGGCCCCCTGGGGAGGCTGAACGTCTTCACTCCCAGGACCTGCCAACAGCGGCCCACGGGGGAGGCCAGGCTGGCCACCTGTCCCCATCCCGCAGAAGAGTTACAGACACGACAGCAGCAGGAGGGGGGTTGGGTGGGCGACAGGGCTCCCAAGGCTGGAAGGTGACGGGGGCGGGGGCCGTTAGCAGCACCCAGGGCCCAGCAAGCAGCCTTGCCTGCGGCCCCGGCAGCCTCCGAGGCAGGAAGCTGTGGTGAGCCCTGAAGTTTCCTGAGCAGATCGAGGGCGGGCGAGGTGGGATGTTAACACACCAGCCAGAGGCGGAGTCATCGGGGCCTTGGGGTGGGGCCCAGGGTTGGGGCATCACGGGGTGGGGTGGGGGATTGCCCAGGGTGGTGGGCCGCTGTGGTCCCCTTCTCGGGCTGAGGTAGGAACAGGAGGAAGCTGGGGGAACAGAGGATTTGCTAAGACAGGAGAGGAGTGTCTAGGGGCCAGGAGCACTGGGGGCTCGGGGGGCCGGAGCCCTGGGTCCTTAGAACGCGCTGGCAGCTCCAGGCCGGTGACACTTCAGTCTCCAGGGAGGACATGCAGGTGGGCGGGCCCCAGTAGCCCTACTAAAAGTGGGTTCTCCTTCTGGAAGCTTCCCCTTCTCACGCTGCCTGGACTGCTCTCCCATGCCCAACACTCTGGCCAGACCTGGGACCCACCTGTCCTATGCGTGTCCTCCAGCTGATCTGGTGGGGACCACTGTGGGCTGATGACACCCTCTGTCGTGAAGCCAGCCCCAGGCCTTGGGGACCCCTTCCCCCAGAGAGATGACTGTCGCAGCAAAGCCTCCCACAAAAGGAAATACCGAAGCCTCACTTCCTCCCTGCCCCACAGACCTTTCCTCGCCAGCAACAAAAGCCTCCTTTTGCACGTACCTGAGGCTTTTTTGAACATTTGAAACTCATCCGCAGAGGGGCAGAGGCCAGGGTGGGGCCGCTGTGTGCCTGAAGACAGGTGACTGGGCCCCTTTAAGCCTTGGCATCACTGTGGGTACACGGGAGGGTAATAGTACCACCTGTGGCTGGAGGACCCCCTGGGTCTAAAGATCCAAAGGTTAGAACCCCCCGCCCAGGCCCCTGCCCCTCAGAAGTTTCTGTTTCAGTAGTAAACACAGCAACCATTGGACCTCGCCTTAGTTCATCATTGCTCAGCCTATAATTCCTTTAACGATCAGGGCCAGGGTTACCACCCCCTTGTCCAGATAAGGAAACTGAGGTCCAGAGAGAGAAGGCACCAGGGTCATGGCCCACGGATCTGCCTGCCGCCTGGCCCTCCTGACTCATGTGGCAGAGGTGTCCCGGTCACCCCGCCCCTCCCAAGGAGACTGAGGTCAGCAGCACCTGGGAGTCTTAACACGCGCCAGCCTGGTCCCCGGGCGGGGAGGCCCACACGGAGCCCTGGGGGACGTCGGGCCAGGCTCAGTCGTCCCCGTCCCAGAGTCCCTCTCATTCTTGAGACATTGGCAGCCTTCTCCTCACCTGGTCAGGGCTGGGCTATATAGGGTAGGGACAACACCTCCCTACCCTTTGGGGGTAGACAGAGGTACCCCCGTAGTTCTACCTGTGGTCTTCTGTTATTTACAAAGCTTCCTCTGAGCTGGGTGACCTTTGACACGTCAGCACGCCTCTCTGTTCCTCAGTTGCTGCATCTGTGAAATGGGGATGATGATAGCCCGAAGAGTCAGAGTGAGGACTGATGATGAGTCAGTGCAGGTCAGGGCTTCTCATGGGGCCTGGCGTGTGATGAGTGAGCACCGCCGGTAAGCACTGTCGGTGAGAACCATTCTTACTAGTACTGTCATCAAGGCTCACCTGCTTCTCACATATCTGTTTCGCAGATGAGGAAACTGAGGTCCAGAGGTTAAGCCCCGATCGGGAAGGCGGTGGAAAGGCTTCCTGAGAGAACTGGCCTTTTAGAGTGGCTTGGCAGGCAGTTGACCTTGGATGTGAGTTGGTGCTCCAGCTCCCCGGGAGCCCATCTGTGACCTTGGGAGATGCCCCTTCAGCCACGTGGGCTGCCGACAGGAAGAACCCTCCCCTCCTAGCTCACCTCTCAGAGCCGCGGCTTAAATCTACACAGGCGATAGAAGTGCAGTGTCCTTGGAAAGACTGAGCGCCGTGGGGGTCGTCACTGCATTTCACGCACACACTCTACCTGGGGAAGAACCTTCCAGAAGGGGGAGCAGCAGGGTGGGGTGCCGAGGTGGCGCAGGCTTGGCACCACTTCCTCCTTCACGCCTCGCAGCCCGACCCCTCTGCCTCGGTCACGGTCGCGGCCATCGTTGCCAAACCCAGGGGCCGGTCCCAGCCCTCGGCTCCGCTGCTTCTGGCCGGAGTTGAACAACTCCGGCAGCCACCACTGGACGCCCACCGGGTGCCAGGAGTCACTTTGGAGGAGGACAGACGGGGTGCCTGCCTTCGGGGTGCTGCTTAGTCCCCGGGGGGGACAGGCAGTAAACGAGTAAATCCGTGAGCGGGGATCGTGGGGGCAGAACGGGGGTCTGGGGGTGACAGCGAGTGGCAGGGAATCGGCCCGGAGGTGTGAGGAAGGACGGGGAGCCTACCAGGCCCCGTTAACGCTCATGTGTGCACACCAGCTACTTCCGGAGGGGAGTGACATTGTGCTCATGCTTCGAACCTGGCATTATTATTATTATTATTATTATTATTATTATTATTATTATTTGCAACGTATAAAGCAGAAACAAAGCATTGCTGCGCTGTCCCAGACGGAACACTCGGCTCGTGACTTAACGAGCTGGGGTTGAATCCCCCGCCCGTTCGCTGACACGGCGACCGGGGGCCGGTCACGCCACTTCCCTGAAACACGGTTTCTTTCCGTGTGCCTGGGAGTCCCCGGGTTCCCTGACTGGCACGTCAGGCCGTTGCCGTGTCAGGTGCTTGCTGTCGGGACTTCTGAATCACGGGTCGGCAAGAAAGAGCCTTCTGAGAAGGATAGAAAGAAAGCATAAGGTGCTATTAAGTAGAAAGGGACAAGGCAATTATCCTGCAAAAGGAAAAAAAAATACGGTCCATCTGAATGCTTCACAATAAAACGCGAGGGAAGGAAATGGGGAAAAGATGAGGGACAAGCATTCTGGGGGTAGGGAACAGACCGTGCAGCGGCTCTGAGGTTCGAGCGCTTAGTAGGTCTGAGAAACAGCAAGGAGGCCACCTGGGCCAGACTGCAGCGGGTGAGCAGTGTGGCCAAGGCCAGCGGGCCCCCAGTCGTCTGGTCCACAGGGAGGTGTTCAGATTTCGCTCCGAGGCCACAGGGAGGCAGCGGAGGTGTCTCTGTTGGGCAGAGAGGGGCAGGACCTTACTTGTGTTTCAAGCTCTGTCCAGCTGCCAGGGAAAGAATGGACGCACCAAGGGGCAGCAGGAGAGCGGCGGGGAGGTGGCATGGGAGACCGCTGCTGGTGGCTTGGCCGAGGAGGGGGCCACGCTGTCCGAAAGGACTTTCTTTTCTGCAGTGGTGGCAACGTTGGCCGCCTGCCCTGTCTGTGATAGTCGCCACTGCCCCGTGTGGCAGTCAGTCGCTTGAAATGAGGCCAGTGTAACGCAGAACCTGAGTTTTTCATGTTCATTTAAATAGCCACATGGGGCTGGCAGCTACCCTGTCGGACAGTAGGAGTCTAGAAAGACACAGACCAACGTTAGGAGAGGGGACAGTTTGGTGACAGAAAGGGGGGAGGAGATGGGCTGGCCCAGCGTGCTGGGAGAATTTCCTGCTGTCTTACAAGGATTTCTTCTGCTTGTGGTGATGAGAGCAGGAGGGTCTGAATGTGCACCCCCATCCTCCAGTGCTGGGGGGGCTTAGGCTGGATCACAGCATGGACAGTCCTCCTGGCCCAGCCACCGTTGTAACTGTGGCAGCCGTCCTGAGCTGAAGGGGAGAGGGGGAAGGGAGAGGGTGCTCATCAGTGGGGGTGGGGGCCGGAAGCAGTTCATGGCCTGCCCATGCTTCCCGGAGAGACCA
>PVKZ01008751.1:0-14086 GCA_004027375.1 Macroglossus sobrinus
GGCTCAGTTTGCGCCCTCCCAGCTTATCCTGGACGCTGTTGGCCGCCTGCCCGTCTCCCGCCGCCAAGCGGTGCCGCTGACGTCCTCACTGCGAGCTGATGCTGAGTTAGAAATAGCTCCGAACAGGCGAATATACATGCAGGTGCTTTTCGTTCCTCTTACACAAAATCCACTTAACCTGCGGGGGTGACGGCTCCTCCCAGCTCCCCGCGGAGGTGGGGGGCTGGTGGGGCTCCCAGCACCGGGGACCCCCTCCCAGTGTCCCCCTCCCGTGTCCCCCTCCCCGTGCCCCGCACCCCTGGGTCCCCCAGCAGGCCCGGCGAGCTCGTCCAGAGCCCACTGGCTGCTGCGTTCTTGCCAAACCTATTTCTGGCAACGTCATTTTTCATCATAATTATGCAATTTAAGGGGACGTTCCATAAAGCGATGCTATATGAGCTTTAAAAAGAGAGCTATTGTGTCTCTAGAAAAATAGCTAAAAATGGAAAGTAATTCCCCATCAGCTAGCAGCAAGGTGGCTGACCGTAATTGGGGTGGGGGGGGGAAGCTGTTTAGAGAAGTAGGAAGGTCGTGCACTCGGTTCTCAGACCTTAGTTCTCGCTTCACTTCGCAGTGGCCCGAATCTAGAAGCTTCAGAGGGTAACGGATGAGCTGGTTTCATGCACCCGTGTGGCCCGTGGGCGGGTATGCGACCAGCTCCCGCTCTGGAGGGAAGGTTTGGGAAATTAATGCACGTTTTCCCGTTCAGAACGGGGATGAGCTGGCTAAACGCACAGGCTCGTCTTCCTATAGTTTTCCCCGTTGATTTATTCATTTTTAAGACCAATGAGGAATTTCGTTGGGTCACACCTTCTCCATGAGGCACTGACTTCGAGAGCTGCGGGAGCCCCACCCGGCGGTGCTCCGGGCTCAGGCGCGTGGCGGCCGGGTCGAGCCCCAGTCAAGGACAGAGCCAGTGGCCCTCCAGGCCCGGAGCGCGGGAGGGGAGCGGTCGCCGTGGCCCGCAGGGGGCTGCCCTGTGGACTGTGGCCGGTGTGGCCGCGGGGGGCCGGCTCATGGGTCCACCCAGCGGGGACGCCCCGTGCTCTGTGCTGTCCAGCTCACAGCCAGAGGCGTTTGCCACCTGCGGAGAGGCCCAGAGCCCCGCGGCTGCTCCACCCCAAGACTCGGGGGCCCCGCCCAGGTTTCCCCAAATGCATCTCTCACGCTCCAGAGATGAAGGGCCGGCTCGTTCGGAAACGGATCTCTGCGTCTGTGTGGAAATTTGGTTCCTCTTCTGACTCTCCATATAGTCGTTACTAAGCCCTATTTTTAAAATTCAATTTCTCTTCACATTGTGGATTTGTTTTCTCTGGATATTTTTAAAACGCTGTACCCCTTATTTGCTCTAATGGTTTTTCCTCAACGCATTCACGTGTGTGAGCCCACGCCTACTTTACACACACGTCTGGTATTTGCACTTGGCTTAAGACAAAAGTATTTTCAACTTTATACCAAATAGTTATCTTTCCAAACTCTACTATAAATCATTATATAATTTTATAAAGCTTCGCGTTTCTACTATAATCTACATTTTGGCTGATGATATAATTTTACATCAGTCCCCACAAAGCACGGCGTACGGTGCAGTGGGACGGGGGGGTGAGGGCGGACACGCCGTTCAGAGGGATCCATGCTCAGTGGCGGGTGAGCCCGTGTCAGCGCGTGCCAACACGTGTCAGCGCGTGTCAGCACGTGTCAGCACATGTCAGCCCGTGTCAGCGTGTGCCAGTGCATGCCAGCGCATGTCAACCCGTGTCAGTGTGTGTCAGCCCATGTCAGTGCATGTCAGCCCATGTCAGCGTGTGTCAGCCCATGTCAGCACGTGTCAGCCCATGTCAGCGTGTGTCAGCCCGTGTCAGCGTGTGTCAGTGCATGCCAGCCCATGTCAGCCCGTGGCGGTGCTGTTGGCTCCTGACAACACCCGCCACTTGGCCACAAACGGACACAACGAGAGCAATTCCTGCCCAACTGGATGCGATGCCCTTGGCCCCTCCGTGTGGTGACACATCAGGGCCCCAAGCTCCACTCTCATTGTCAGGTGACAACTGCAGGCTGCCACGGGTGACATGGCACTGTCAGTTTCGGGCATGAGAGCAAGTGTCGATTGTTCACACAGATGCTGTCAGGGCTTGGAGTGTCACTTCTGGGCCCGAGAATGAAAATAAATACGCAATTAAATCTGCCCTGAGCATCGAACGCCTGCCCCTGCTTACGGATCCGGCCGTTTCCAGGCCCCCCCGGGGACAGCGGTGACATGTGGCCATGTGGCCAGGCTCGCACCCGAGGCGTCCACACCGGGCTTGTGCCGTTGCTGCCGCGGACGTGCGGGGCAGGCGGCCTGGCGGGGGGACAGTCCAGAATCTCTGTTCTTGGCTCCGGCCAAATCGCTCGCGCCTCACGGAACTGCTTCACGTGTGCGTGCGAGAGACCGCGTGTGAGCGGGGAAGCTCCACAAATGGCCTAAACTACATACGCACACATATGTGCGTCTCTAAGCTCTGAGTAAGACACGTGACGCCGCAGCGCACTCCACGGACGAAGCTCACGCCTGCGGTGACGCTCGCCCCCGACGAGCGGGCGCGGCTGCCGGGCCCTCGGCTGGCGGAGAGCGTGTTTAAGGGTCTTCCATCGGGTTCCGATGACGTTAGAGTGTTATTAATATGCCGAGTGAGGGCTCCTTACGCTTCGGAGCAGTTAGAGTCCAGGGCTTGGGTCTTGGGCCGTGGTTATTTACTCGTTGGGTGGATATATCTTGAGCGCCGGCAGCTCCAGGTTCTGGGGCCGGAGCAGCAAACACGGGGGGCAGAGTCTCCGTTCCAGGGCGTGGGGGGGGGCGGGGAGGAGGCGGGGGACGAACACCCCACACGGCGGGGCCTCGGTCGGGGTCACTCCCTTCTGACACGGACGAGAGGCCGCGGGGACACGACTCCTGTCTGCATCGTGAGCGCAGCGGGGTAGAGCTGGCTTTGTCACATGCCTGGTCACTTCAAGTCACTCAGTACCGGTGACACTCAACGAGGACCGATGTGTCCAGTCTGTCAGACGGTGCTGAGTGCCCCGAGCAAACTAAAACGGGGGGATGAAGGGGGAGCAGACGGAAGCCGAGGGCGGGGAGCACCGGGGTTTGCTGGTGGTCCCCGAGTTTCACGTGTGGGGCTCGGGAAACGCCTCATCCACGAGGTGACACTGGAGGAGAAACCCGGGGAAGGAGGGGGCCGGCCGTGTGGATAAGGGGGAGAAGGAGGTTTCCGGGAACGGGGACACGTGCCCAGGCCCCCAGGCCGTGTGTGCTCGGCGGGTTCGGGGCACACCGTGCGGGGTGAAGGCTGGGACAGGTGGCCTGACGGGGAGACAGACGGGCCATGTGACCTCTGCGGCGTGGGAAGCAGGAGGCGGCGAGCGCCGTGGACGAGGGTGAGGCTTTGGGCTCTTACCTGGGGAGTAAGGAATCGTGGGCGGGGTTTCGGACAAGGAGCCACGTGGCCGGCCTTACACCTGGGCGGGGGACGCGCCGCAGGGAGCAGGGCGCGGGGACGCCGCTGCGACCATGACGGATGGAGGTGCGCGCGGCCTGGGGGCTGGTGGCAGGTGGCAGGTGGCAGGTGGCAGTGGCGGACACCGCCCCCGCCGCATCTGTACGGCGGCATCAGAGGGTGGCACCCCCGGGGGGCGCGCGGCAGGCCGGAGCGCGGCGAGGCTGAGAGACTGGGGGTCGACGCCACCGGCGGGTGGTGGGGACGCGCCCGGAGGTGGCGGGGGCGACGGCGAGTCGGAGGCGACCGTCGCGCGTGCGGAAGGGGACGCGAGCAGGTCGCGGGGGACGCAGCGGTCCCGGGTCCGGGGAGCTGCCGGCCGGGGCGGCGGGGCCGCGGCGTCGGGGGCCAGCGATGCGGAGGCGCCTGCGCGGGGTGCGCGGGGCGCGCCCGGAGCCGCTGCGGGTGCGGTGAGGACGCGCCCCGCGACGCGTGCCCCGCGGGACCCGCGCGGACAAGTCGCCCATGGGACCCGCGCGAGCCCGGCAGTGGCGGGTCACTTCTGCTCGGCCCTCCGGCGACACACGCCTCCCGTCCTGTCCTCGGGGTGCCCGAGGGGGCACAGCGGGGGCCGGCGCCGGGCGGACGGGGGAGCCCCACGGGCGCCCCGATCCCAGCCGCCGAGCTGCAGGTCACCCCGGAGCTCGCTCCGTCCTCTCTTAGGGCGGTTCTTCTCGCCCACGACGGTTGGTTTCAACAAAAGCGTAGTGGACGCTCGTAAAGAAAGTTGTGGTCACCCCTCTCACGGGGACGCTTGGGCAGGAGCAGAGTTTCAGGCTGAGCGTCACCAAGCGGCGGCTGCAGCGGGCAGGTTGGGGTCTCGCCGTGCTCCGCCCTCAGGGGCCGCCCATTCGCGCTGTCCGCGTCCACCCGCCCACCTGGGCAGGCCCGTGCGCGCGCACCCGCGTCCTCACGGTGACGGGGACATCGTGGGAGGCAGACTCCTGCTGGGAGGTGTGGCAGGATGGTGGGCGGGGGCCCTGCCGTGCACTGAAGGGTGTTTGATGACACTGAGCCACCCCGATGTGGAGAGCCACCCCCAGCTGTGACACTGTGACAGTCAGGAATGTCCCCAGACAGTGCCCGGGCCGCTGGGGGCGGGGCAAAGCGGTCCCCGGTGGAGCATCTCGCTCTAACTTGCGTCAAGGCTGCGGTCACACTGCTCTCTCGCTCTCTCCTGTCACACGGCTCGTGAGCCCGGAGTCCCGCCACCATCTCCTGCTACGGCGCCACAAATAGGGGGCAAGCTTATGAGAATGTGATCTTTATTTTAAATGAGCGGTCTTTGAAATAGAGACGCTTGACCTGAATAAATGTATTCTTCCTGAATAAATCGCCCCTATTGACGAAAGACTTCCCTGTCCTACGGGACGTCCGTACGGACAACACGGCCTCGGAAACGCCTCGGCTCTTACGATGAGTCTCACCCATGAAATGTGCAGGTTTCTAAAGGGGAAGGAATACGTTAGTTAGAAGAAGATACCGCCGGGAGTTGGAGGAGCACGTCCTCTGTGGAGAGAGGGGGTGCGTTCACGCACTCCGTCTCCACCCCGTTGCCACCGGCCAGGCCGCTGACCGCTTTGTAACACGGGCGGATGGAACGCAGGGTCTGCATGCACGCCCCCGGCCGCTCGTGTCCGTAGTGAAGGGGAGGAGACGGCAGTGTGGGAGCCGGGAACCAGGTAGTTTCCTACCTGTGGGAGCAGAGTCCCAGGGGCACGGAGCATGCCCCGTTAGCAGCACCCTTATCTGCGCCTGGAACCCCTCGACGGTCTCCTTCCTGCATCCCCGACTCAGCGGGTGCGTCTGGGCCGGTGACTGGGCTCCCCGGCAAGTGGGAAGGTGGCACCCTCCCCTCTGCTTATGGGAGAACTCAGTGCTTTAGGGAGACGCATGTAGTTACAAACCAACCGGATGTGATGCACTTTGTGATAATTCCCAGGTTCCGGGATAGTTACGAGGCTGGTACAAAGTATCTCAGCTTAGCAACAATGTATACTTTCCACGTTTGTTCTTTCAGGCTCGTGGGTGCATGCTCTGTCTGTCTGTCTCTCTCTCTCTCTCTCTCTCTCTCTCTTTCTCTCTTTCTCTCTCTCTCTCTCTCTCTCACACACACACACACACACACCTCGGACACGTCGGCATGAATTTCCTAAGAACACTGTCTTGCCATCACTGCGCTATGACTTCCAATTTCAGAAAAGGTCATGCTTTCGTCGAATAGCATCAAACCAGCTTTCAGACGTCCCCAGCGGCCTCGGCGACGGTGGCACTGCAGGCCTGCCCCACCGCGGGCTCGCGCAGGGCGCCGATGGGCCTGGCACTCCCACCGACGGGCCTGGCACCCCCGCCCACCACAGCGCAGGCTCAGCACCCCCACGTCCCCGAGTCCTCCCTTTGTCCGCCATGGCGGGGGGATCTGTTGGCAGAGTCTGGGCGTCCCCCGTGCCTCTTCGCCTGGCGTCGCCCTGCAGAACGCCGGCCTCGCTCGCTCGCAGCGAACGATTCTAGTTCTCAGTCTTCGCTCCTCATGCGCAGTGTTGGCAGCGCCTCACGGGCTGGGCCCCGCGCTCCCTTCACGGGAGGCGTGCCAGGGTGACGCCACCATGGTGTCAGCACAAGTGGCAGGGGGGAGCTGTGAGAAGCGCGCACCGTGTGGCCCCTTCCGTGGGGAACGGTCACGGGGACGCTGTGCCACGACTGAGGTCCCGACCCCCAGGGCAGGGGCGCACACACCAGACTGAGTCAGGAGCCGACGGGGACAGACAGGGCCCGCTGGCGGAGGGTGTGCAGGAGGGTGGCAGGGCCGGATCAGTAAAGCGAAGAGGGGTGGCACAGAGCTCTCCTGCAGCTCTGGGGGAGCGGGCGGGGTGCCAGGCTGCAGCTCTGCCCAACAGAAGTGCTAACGAGGTGTGAGAGCGAGGCTGATCCGGCAGAGAGTCTGCCTTTGGCAGGAAGCTGAGTGTTCCTCATTTTGAGTGGGCTCCTAACTGCTGTTTGGGGCAGCCCTATGGCTCCTGGGGAAAGGAATTTATTCATTATGAAATGCTGCTTCCCCCCCCCCCCCCCGCCCACCCGAATCCCAATTACCGAGCCTCCAGATCGGTATTTACATTTCCAAAGGAAACGCTTATTATCTTACCAGATCCCTTCGTTTCAAACCAGGCGCTTAATTTTTTTGAATTAAAATAGATTTTCGTTTTGATTCCTCCTTACAAAGCAAGGCAGGCGGGCACAGGACAAATTGGGAAACGCCAATAAGAAACGTAACATTTCACAAAAAAAAAAAAACTATCCAATGAAAACAATCGTAGGTAACATCCGGGGATATTGTGTCGCTTTGTTTGTGTACACGTGCAGGTAATATTTTTTTTTTTTCAAATACGACGAAATACTGTCTAACTTATTTTTGGTGTTTGTATGTCCTGTGTTCTGAGTATTTTTCCATATTCACAAACATTCTTAGGAATACACTTCACCGGCTGAAGTGTTCCAAACTGACACACGCGACTCCCCTAAGAGTGAGCTCGCGCAGGTGTGAGCAGCCCCGTCCTTGGCCCCCCCCACCCCCACCCCGTCCTTCCCTCCGCTTCTGGGGCCCGACGTGGTGACCTCAGTGGCGACGCGAGCACGGCCAGCGGTGTCGGGGTGAAGCCGGTGCGTTCTCCTCGGTGCGTTTCGATCCCGTTTCGTTTGCGTTTGACTCCGAGCTGGGGCCTGGCCTGGGTTTACATGAGTCCGATTTTGTCTGCATCAGACACGGGGGAGAAGCTTTCGTTCCCTGCCAGATGTTACCTGGTTTGCGAACGAAGGGACAGTGTGGAGGAAGGGACAGCCATGGCTGGTGGCATCTGCGCGTCCGCCTCCCGCACGCCCACGCGCTGTGTCACACACTTACTTGTAGGGTTTGTTTGTTTGTTTTTTCACTGTTATTGGAATTTACGTTATACTTGGTGAGGACATTTAAGTTGTGTTTTGAATTATTCTTATGTATTATTTTCAAGGAGTTGTTAGTCTGTCGTGTCTTCGGTGATAGAAAATAAGAGGAAAAATGGAGATTTAAAAAAATGCCATTAACCATTAAATAAACGAGGGACGGGACTGCACCCCGGGGTTCACGACGAGGAGTATAGCCAGACAAGCGGGCTGTTCGCCCAGGAGCGAGGACTCTGGGGTGTGACAGCGTCCGCTCCCCGAAGCGCCGTTTCTCTTTCTAAGTGCTGTTTGGGACTCTGACACGATAACGATCGTTTTTAAAGCCTCTTCCTTTCGTCGTCCGCCCTTCTCACAGAGCGTCCTTCTGGAAGCGGACGGCCAATAAGAATGCGGTCGCTGATGGGGTGACATTTTGTCTGATGTCACACCCCTTTGTGCCTGAATGAGACAAACCGGGACACCAAGACCTGATAGTGACATTTGTTCTGTCTGTCGCATGTGTAATTGAAGTTATTCCCGGTTTTAAATACTATTGAAACGAATCAGCGATCCTCATCATCATAATTAGCTGTTTTTAAAAGGAATTCCAGTAGGTTCAGGATTAAGAAAGATACTGCTTCACTTTGGACATCCTGCCTGTCCTAAGCCATCTCCAATATCTTTCACAATCTGAGACTTTCTCATTGCATTTCCACTGAGATATGTCTAGAAGCTTTAGGTACCTTACTCATTAAAAAAAAAAATCTCTCTTATTAAGATAGGAGTAGCCCAAAGATGGTCTCTAGTTTGGGCTCAGTAACTCAGTGAGGGTAGATGGGGACGGGGGCTTCGGGACGGACGTCCAAGGAGCAGACTAGCATTCTAAATGCTGAGAGGAAAGGGTGGCCCAGCCAGCCCTGGGACCCAAGACTAGACCTTCCCAGCAGAAAGCGGTCAGAGCACCATACTCGTAAAAAGCTAGCACAGAAACCATAGCCTTTTTCCAAAATCGCCTACGTATTTTTGATCTTGCAGTAGCATCTTTTTGCATGTTTACCAGTTTGCCCCAGGGAAAACGTTAAAAGCTTGCTACATGTGCCACCCAGTGTAACCGAAACCGCAGTGACAAGCTCCGAGGAGAAAAGCAGCCACACGCCCCCGGCTGCAGAGCCCGAGCTGTCTGTGGGGCGGCAGCCCCCGTCCCTGGCCGTTTACTCACTTCGTCCGTCTAGGAGATGAAGCTGGACTTCGGAGCCGGGCAGGATTCCAGTTCTAAAGACAGATTAAGCTTCTCAGCTCACTCGCTCGCTTACCTGTTGTTGTTAGTGCCCGAGGCAGAAAACTCCTCGCTTACGTCCAGATAAGTCGTCTCAGAGGACGCACTTTATTGTCTCAAGAGACGGTTTCTCTGAGCAGTGAGAGTCCACTTGACTTTCGTCTTCCGTTCTTCTGCCCGGATTGAAGCTGCTTAAACCACGGGTGGTCTCCCCCTCGCCAGCCTGAGGGGCGTGCTGTAACCCATCCTCTGTCGCTTTGCACTGCTGCGAGCTTCACATATCCTGGACCCCTCTCATCCTGGCCCCCGGGTACCACACGCTGCCGCCCGCCGGCTGCGTCTCGGGCGCTTGGCAGCTTTCCCTGCCGGTGCTGGACCTCGGAAAGCTCCAGCCACCCCGCACGCCGCTGTGGCTGGTTTCTGTCGTGTCCCCCGTCGGCCATCAGCGACTGTGTGTTGCTTTCCGGCTGTGCGCCCGCACCCCGTGTAGACGAGTGAACTAGCGGAAACCCTCTGTCACCTGGGCGGGGGGTAGGGGGGCGTGCATCACGCAGGAGGAGTCCCAGGTAAACAATGCGGGTTCTGAGGGTGTCGGCGCTGTGAAGGCCCTGGCTCAGAGACGTGGCCGTCGTCACGCGGAGCCCACGGCCCACGCCAGGCCTCCCTCTCGGTGTGGCGGCCCTTCTGCGGGTTCGGACGACCGTGTGGTGGTGCATCTCCATCGCTACTATTTCCATCGCTGCCCGAGAATCCCTCGTGCGCCGCCTGCTGGCCCTGCAGCCCCTGGCGGCCATCGACCTCTTCCTGTCGTCACAGTTTTGCCTCTTCCAGAAAGTCTCGAGGTCCTCTTATGACATGTCAACAAATACTGCAGGATGTAAGATGTGTGTGCTGGAGAAGCTACGTACGTCACATAGTATTACTCCGTTAGTGGTATTTGAAACTATTTTATAAAGAAGCAAATATACAGTTGTTCACGTGCATTCGGCTGAATATAATGTGACTTTTTAAAAAGAACTACTCAATACCTATGGAACATATGCATACGTGATAAATACATATATAAAGTATAGGCTACATTTTACGTTGTCTTTGTCAGAACCTACTTAAATATACGAGTCTGGAATCACTCATAAACTTTTGAGTAACCTATACTACTCAGATGATTAATATTCCCTATTGTTTAGATCTATGAATGGATAAATGAGGTTTTATGATTTAAATAGATCCTCTTTAAAATGTTTAAACTGTGATACTTAAATATAAAAATGAAACAATTTCATGTTTCATACATATGTGTGTATATATAGTCCTGAAATCAATTATACATAGACTTAAAATTCCCCCCCCCCTTGTTTAATCCTATTTTCAAGGTCACTGGCAGCATCTTAGATCTATGCGAAGTCATATAAAGTGACACGGTCAGGTGCTGCCCTCACGGCTAGAATACCAGGAATAATTAGGTACCTCGGGAGCCGTCTCTGAGTCGGCCGGAAAATCGTTCGTGACGCCCAAAGCCAGAGAGAGCCCTTAAATCTGCAGAGAGGCTGCAAGACCCCAAGCTACAGCCGGCCGCCCCCACCCCCGGGTGACGGTCCCCCTGCGTCCGTCGGGGCGGTGGCGGGCACAGCGGCCTGTCGGGTACGGCCAGGACACGCGCGGGCGGCCGTGGCCGGCGGGGAGGAGGCTCCGGCTCGCAGGGTGACGGGGGGCTGTTGGTGTCACTGAGGTCACTCGCGCTGACGGTGTCCTAGCACGTCCATCTTTTTCATTCTACCGCGCAGGGACCAGCATCTCGGTTTGATTTGGAGGTCCGTGAAGGCAGCACCCCCCTCTCGGAACATTTGCTGCCACGGTGTTCCACGTTGGAGGGATAACGACTAATGTCACAGCCCTCATAAGAAATCTACTCGTGTTTCCCTCTGGCAGAAAAACCATCGAGAAGAGGCAGTGTTAAAAATAATAATAATAATAATAAAGCCACAGTCTGGGCGGATTCTGGAGGATTTAAACTTACCTGAACCATGAGACCCTGTGGGTAGCAGTCTGGGGACAGAAACTGGATTTTCCTTCTGTCCCCAGTTAGTCTGGCTGGACTCGTGATTCACAAGACAGAGTGACAGGAGGAAATGACCAAATGATGCATCTGCGGGAGCCACAAGGATAGAGACCAGGGCAGCTGAGGTTCATCCGCCAGCGGGGCCGGGCCGAGGAGAGGGGTGGGGGGGCATGGTTAGAACTTCCCAGGCCCGGGGGCCGTTCCCGGGAGATGGACCACAGATGCTTGGTGCGCAGGTGCGAGCTGGGCCGTCTGTAAGGGCGGGACGCGGAGGACTTTTCTCAGAGGCCGCGTTGGGTACCCTCGTTCATGCTGACCCGGTCACCTGGGGTGCTAGGGCCCTCCCCACAGCGGGTCCTCTGGCCTAAGTCAGCCTTCTTTTAGGCACTTACTTAGGGGAAAGGTCACAGCTTCCCGTGAATATTGAGTTTTTTGAAAATAACCAGCTCAGTCACTATCTCGAAAAGCAAACTCCTTAGAAAGACAGAAGGTGAAAAAAGCCAGCCGGAGGCTCCTTTGATGCTCAACAGAGAGTCCCTCACATTTCCGAGAGCTCCCCGAAGCTGTATTTATTACGTTATCGTCTTGTATCACATTGGAAGCTGACATATATCTTTAAAGATAACATACATGAAGATAGAGTTTGATTTTAAAACTAATGGCAGAAGAATTGGAAATGAGACAAGGTAGTCAGATTCGGATGTGATCACGATGACGGCAAGCGTTCGAGGACTCGTGGTTTGAAAGTCGGCGCATCAAAGGGTGTAATGACAGCAGAGGGTGCCCTCGGAGGCGCCCTGTGTCGTGTTGGGTTAAACACTCCGGCAGCCCCGCCCCAGACGGTCCCACGAGAGCTGTGTGAGTGCAGAGCCAGCTGCTGGTTCCGAGTGGATGTAGGTCCCCGTCATCTGAAAGAGCAGAGCAAAGTGATGTGACTTTGGCAGCGTATTTCTGTCCTACTGCACGTCACGACCCTGATGTTGTACAGAAGTAATAAGCACTTATCTTTCAAACGTCAACCATCTCCGGGTTTCCTTATTCCTATCGGCTTGTAAAGATTTGCTTAACTATCCTGAGCTCAAAAACCAAGGGCGGGCGGAGACTGTTCAAACAGTCAGGGACTTAAAACAGAAGAGTCCCAAACAATCGGTCAGGCGTGTGGAAACGGTTCGCACACTGCTGTGTGACGTTAAGATAGTCCCGTGGTAACGAGAGGAGAGAAATGAGTACGGCGAGAAAATACCGTGGGAGTCAGCGTTTAAGGGCGTCATGGGCGCCGAGGGCGTCGTGGGCGCCGAGGGCGTCGCGGGTGCTGAGGGGTCTGCGGGCGCCTTGCGTTGCTGCTGAGATGGGCCCGTTGCTGCCATAGCAACGCCGGAGACTCTCGGGTCGTGTCCCAGCCCAGAGCGATGTGGAAGTGAGTTCTTAAAGCTGTGTTTTAGGTGGAGACGGCCCGTACTAAGCCGACAAGATAAAAGGTAGATTACGCTTGCAGGAAGGAGCAGGTTTGCAGCTAAGAGAGCTGTAACCACGTCTGTGTCACACGAGGGCTGCCGTGGGTGGCTGCACAGCCGGTCCTCGGTGCTGATGGGCGCGTGCGGTCATCGTGAGGACCTCTGGCTGTGACAGAAGTCCCCGCCGAGGGCGCACGTGCTTACCCAGGATTCCGTCTGTTGCAATTAGACGCATGAACGTCCGGGCACAGGTGTGATATTATAATGACGGTGTCACGAGCCCGAGCTTGCGGGCAGGGTGGGTGGGGGGACCTTCTGGGCGAGTGTCTGTGGCTGCGCTGGTCCAGCTGTGAGGGTGTGGACCCCCCTTCGTCTCTCAGGATGCAGGAGTGATCCTTTCATTGCAAATGGGGTGCTCTCTGGGCAGTCTCTGGGCTGGCCTCCGCTCCCCTGATCCCCTTTCGCTCATGTCCATCCAACTACCTCACATACCCTCTTTGCAAGTCCAAAAAGAACGGGATGTTGCTTTTCCTTTCAGTAAATAAACACGGAGTCTACTAGAACTAGAAGGAAGACACCCGTGTTGACTTATTCGAAACGGATTATGGTAGAAAAAGACTGGCATTTACAGCGCCCCCGACACACAAGCCCAGGGCGGGGTGTCTGTCATCTAAAGGTCATTGACAGAGTGACGTCGCTTCCAAGGGGTTTCGACCAGGACGTGTCTTTGTGACCGCGTCCCCCAATTGTCACGCAGCAGAAAACACGTGTCGCCTCTGTTAGACTCACTCTCAGAACGGATCCAGCCAACGCCTCCCTGTGGGTCTCTGAAAAAAGACGTGTCGACAGTAAAAATACGTAGACGCTGTGATAAATCGTAGGAATAGTTCCACTGAGTTTATTCAGACGATGCTTCGTTTGGACGACTTATTCCGAAGGCATGCAGACTGACCTTCAACTCAAGAAAGGGCCCCTCGCGTGAAGACTGAGCAGCCAGGGCGATCCCTGGCGGCGGACTGGAGGTCTGCGGGCCTGGTCTGTCCCCTGCAGGGACGGTCCCCTCGGCCGGCACCTGGCCCGCCGCCTCGTGGTCTGCCCCGCGTGGCTTCCGTCTGTGCCCGAACGCGAGTGTGACAGAAACACCGTGTTCCTCCCCTTTTCCGTGCTGGTTTTTTTTTAATTTAATTATAAGTTTTACCATTATTAAGAAATTACATGTATTTTTAAAAGCCCCACTTTAATTTGCAAAGCCCTTTGATATATAATAGCTCGTTGCAGCAAAGGTGGAAGGAACCTGGGATTTGGGAGTTGACTGGCTGTACCTCTGGCCTCAGTATTCTTTCCTGTAAAATGGGTTTAATATAATATTTAATATAATTCAGCCCTCGGGGAAGGGTCGTATGGATTTAGTTTTAAAACATGTCAATTACACTCGGCGTTTTTAGCAAATGGTATAATATGTCACATCATCATCTTCATTATTTTTATCCTCATGTCTAATTATTTGACTGTCTTTTCCTAATAGTCTTCACTAATTTATTTTTTTTTGTCTTCACTCACATATTTTCCTGTCATCTCCTTTATCATATAGAGTTCACCTTTTAGCCATGTGGGGGGCTTAGGGGGTGCAGTCAAACATTTGGGTGTACTATTTGCCTCCCCCGAAACGTAACTGCGAATACTCCACGATTGCCCAGAAGCCCCATGGATAGATAACACAAGCCGTCGATCAACATACCACTTTGTTACGTGCATCGTTTACCGTTTGCACAACAAAGTAAGTGGAGACAAAGAAATGTTAGTAAGA
>PVKZ01008752.1:0-14182 GCA_004027375.1 Macroglossus sobrinus
TCTTCTATTCTCTACCTGTCAACCTAAAGGTGGGTTGTGCAAGCGGGGATACAGAAGCAGAAAGCGTACTGTTAAAATGTTAGGTTCCCATGGGTAACTGTTAGGTTCCCATGGGCAACTGTTAGGTTTCCAGGAGTAATAGTCAAACAATAACTTTTCAAGCAAGCAGGTGTCCAGAAGCGAGACATGGCGATTAGCATATAGGCTCTTAACCTTAACCCATTACTACATCTTTGTGACCCTTTCAGTAGCACATCATCACAAAATAAAATAAATATGATACTTGTCCTCAAAGAATTTACTATCTAATTTAGCAATTAGACAATTACAAGCAATGTCATAAGATTTATACACAAACTCATATGAGAGGATTTAAAAAAGGAGAACCTATTAACTTTGCTCTAGATACTCTACTTGGGGGTTCAAAATAAATTTTAGTTCATCAAATAGTTACATGAATAAATAAGTAATAAAATTTAAAAAAATGAAAAATGTTTAGCTGAAGATCTTATTAAATTAGAAGTTGCCCCCTGAGACCCTCCCAAAGTATGGAGATTCATCACATTTCCAAAGTGTCTTTTGAGCTAGATGCTTTGGTTTTTCCAACTGGATTATTTCATGGCTAAGTTGCGCACAATAAGTTCAATTTTTTATCCATTTGAAATCCAGGCATATATAATTTAAAGTTAAAAGGATCAAAAAGCAGAATATAAAAGTCAGTCATTTTAAAATTAGGTTCAATAAATTGTGAAGGAGTGAGAATGACTACAGTGAGGGAAACAGTGGTCTGACCAAATAAGAGAGACAGAGCAAGTGTTCCCTTGAAACAGAAACATAGGATATGAGGAAGGAGTGGAGTGCAGTTGTAGCCATCAGATGAGATTGCAGGAAAGAGTGCACTTCCCTTGGTTGGTCAAAATATGCCAGTGTTATACATGCTCTAGAAAGCAAGACTGCCAGTATGAGTGAGTTACAGTATAGGGTAATCAGGAGAGAAAATGGAAATTGCTGCAGTTTTTTTTTACTTCCTGGAAAATGGATATCAAAATTGAAAAGAATTAGACTTTTTATTTAAAAAATAAGTAAAAGCCACTTACAATTCAGTTACTGAACATGAGAAAGAAAAACATATTTCCAGGGAAAAAGAGAAATAGTAGATACAGAGTTTGACATGTAAAAAAGAGAAGGAAATTAAGGCTTTCTGGGAAAGTCAAGCCGGTCTTGCCTACTAACAATTGCAGATATCCCATTCTTTGCTCTAATAACGTGTTGTACATTTTCCGGCATGCTGCCTCATTTAATCTTGTCAGCTACCTTGTGGAGTAATTAATACTTCATCTTCCAGATAAGATTGCTAATCCTTAAATAAGTTAAATGACTTACCCAACATTGTTTCTAATGTAGAAGAACAGAATTGAAACTGACATTTTGACTCTATGACCATTTTCCTTTCCATTCAAGCATATCTTATCTCAGAGTTAGAAAACTTTTTGAACTCTTTTTTTTTTTTTTTTTTAAAAAAAAGATCCCGGAAACACTTAGAGTAAGAGAGAGGAAATTGCACAGTGACTTTCCATCATGAAGAACACCATCCTAGAGACCAGAAATTTACATTTAGGATGAAGAAGTTAAAAAGAGGAAAACATCTGAATTCCAAGCAAAGCTTAAGTCCTTAAAAAAGTACCTGTACGACTGGGCAAATATAATTTGGTGGGATTCTGAGATATTTGTATCTTTCTTATTGTTAATGCTCCTAGTGTAAGAATGTTATCATTTTTCATGATAAAAATAATGTTTTCTCTTATTGTCTCTAGAGAAAAAATGTAATGTTAAGTGACAACCAAACTTATTTTTTCTATTGAATTCCAAAAGTGGCATGAGAGCAATATGTTCATCCTTGTAAAACTGATTTGTATGTTGTCAGCATAGAAATGAATGTTTTCATACATGGATTTTTTTAGGAGTGCAATGTTCTTCCCTTTTTGAAAGCAGCTGTTTCAAAAACAAGGAAGATCACACTGAGTTACTTGCAGAAAACCTCAGCCTTTCATAACCATAATAAAAATTGGGTACAAAATATACGCAGTGCAGACTTTCTGCCATGTGTTTACAGTTTAATCCTTAAGACCAAAATATTTAAGAATTCACTTATAGGAATAGGTAATAAGGAAACAAGTGAACAAGAATGCCAATATTAATATGCAATTATTTAGAATAGTGAATTTTTGAAGCAAGCATGTATCCAATCAGAGGAGAAAGTTGTTAATAAAATTTAGAATATCCATTCAATGGAATACTTTGCAACTGTTAAAAAATAATGTCACTTTCTATGTAATGACTTAAATCTATGCTCTTTTATATGTAAGAAAAGCAGGATACAGAATATTATAATAGGATTACATTTTATAAACATCAGCAAATATTTACATTTATACACACATCTATGTACATACTAAAAGTTCTGAAGTGATCAAACAAAAATTAAATCACACTTTATGAATGATCTATACTATACATTTTATTTTTATATTAAAAGTATAAAAGTATCTTTTAAAAACATCCTGTGGCTCCCTGACTTCTTTAATTTATCTATTCAAATATCTACTGAACATTCAGGAGATGCTAGTTTCTGGATAGATGGTATAAATTTATAGATGAGCAAGACACCATAAACAAGAAAATCAACAACTATAACAGAATGTAACATAGATTTTGATGGCAGCATATATGGATAGCTTGAGAGCATGGATAAGCATCTCTTAACTAGACATAAAGGGGGTTAAGAAAACTCTGTCCTGAGCTAAATCTGAAAATGCATCAATAGTGGTCATGCAGATAAGGGAGGGAATACTTCAGGCACAGATATAACTGGTGCAAAGGCTTTGAGGCATATGAAAATATGAGACACTTGGGACCTTAGAAGTAATATGAATAAAATAGAAGTTACCTAAAGATATGGAAGAATTTATATTAGAAAATTAATTTAAAAAAGGACAAGCAAGGAGTCTTGACTTTGTATGAAAGATAATGTGGATTTAATAAAAGAGTTTAGTGAGAAAAATATGGTTTATTTGAAAGATAACTCAGAAGGAGAATAAGAAACAACATGGAAAGCAGGACAGGCATCCTAAATGGGCACAAAATTTCCACACATTTAAAATCAACTTTCCTTTTAATACTCAAAGATTTTAATTGAGCCATTACCTGTAGTCCTACAAAGAATTCAGTCCCCATGCCTAAAATTTTTGACTCTCCAGTGGATGTTTACATGTTTTGATTATTTTTCAAACTACTCATCCTACCTTCTTTAGGATCACCTCTGTTCTCTTGTCTATGCTTCGTCCTAATATCACTGCTACTAGTTTTAAATCAATATTTAAATAAATCTTTAGGAAAACAAATATAAAATTTTTAATTGCTTATCAGATAGTGCTTGCCCTTGCATCCACGAACCTTGCCCTGTCATAGCGGTTCCTCCAACATTCTGCCATGTTTTTGGAACTTGTTTCTACTCAAATCAGAGGCCTCTCTCTAAAATTACTTCTTTATTAGGTCCCAGGGCTCCTATGAGTAAGACAAATAAAATAATAATAATCTATCATCATTTAGAAAATAATAATCTTGACATTCATTGAAGATAACTCTTTTGCTTTATTTGCAGAGCTTTTCCTACTAGTTTTAGCTAAGTGTCTTTAGCTTTCATAATCAGAGAGTAAGTAATTGGTTTTTCCAAACAAATGAGCCCCTAAAGATGATTTCTATGATTCCTAGAATGTTAAGATAACTATAAACAGCTTTTAAATCAATAATTTTTGCTGTATTCATTATACAAGTGAGTCCAGATAGTGATATTAAGAGTGAGTTAAAGCAGGGATGGTGCACATTGAGAGAAAACTATAGTTAACAGATATTAGAATAAAGAAGAAAATACACTTGGTTAATGAATGAGGATGCCTACAGAATAATGGATAACTTTGAAGTTTTGTGCCAAACAACTAGATTAGAAAGGAATAAGGCTTGAAGGATTTTCAACATGACTGCAATTGCTGGTATATGAGTTTCATGGTATGTTTTAAAGCTTTATATGAAATTAAGATTATTCTGGAAAAGACAGCCCCATGGGTCTGGTATTATAGAGAGAATACTGAAAAAGAATGCGAAAATCTTCAAGTATGGATAAAAAGAGAGAGAAATCATCAAAATAATTTCTGACCTATTAATTAATTCAATTTACAACTACAGAGAGGAACAACTACCCAAACAGTAAACATAAAATGTCAGTTGATAAAAAGTAAAAATGCCATGGGTAGGTTAAAGAGACTTTTTATTGAACAAAAGCAAATTATGGTAATTATTTTGTGATAGCTTTTCGTACTAAAACAAAGAACATTCATTATGTTGACCACCGAACCAAGAACTTGATTTAGATGCTAGAAAAATTTTTTTGGAGAACCAGTGTTAATAGCCAATTAGGAAATAAGACAAGATGGACTGCTATGTAAGTCTGAGTGAAGTATTTCTGGGGATTGGTTCTAATTCAGATATGAACTCAGCTCTAACTCTTTGTGTACAGCCCACTCCATAAAGAAAATAAAAAATGCAATCTGAAATACGCATTAAAATCTTTCAATGAAACTGTCTTAATCTATGTATCTTTAGCCATTACAGAATGTGAATAAGGAAACTGCATGGATTACCAATATGGATTCTAGGTTTCCATTGTCACATGAAAAAAAAAAGTTGATGGCAAACCCACCAATTTTCAGCTCTTCTGATCAAACTTTTTGAGATCATCATTAATTCCTCTCTTTCTCCCATATCTCATATCCAATTCTTTAGGAAATCCTATTTGCATCACTTTAAAAATATATCTGTGTTCGTTATTATCACCCTGTTCAGAGTCACCATTATCTATCTCATACTTATAATCCTGCCTCAGCCTCCTAACTCCCTTTATCAGTCTCAACTATCTATTCTCAACAAGATAACTAGGGTAACCTTTTGCATTTTAAATCAGATTATGTCATCCCTTTATCAAAAATTCTCCTAAGGCTCCTTATCTTGCTCGGAGTAAAAGCTGAACTACTTAAAATAATCTATTAAATAGTCTATAAATAGACTAACCAGAAACCACCACCACCAACACCACTCTTTTTACCTTTCTGAACGTACTTTAACTCTTTCCCTACTGATTAATCTCCACCCATACTGGCCATCTTGCTGTTTCTCAAACACACCACATCTGGTCCTGCCTTGGGGGCACTGTACTCCGTTCTCTTTGTCTAGAAAATTAATTCTCTCACCCTCTTCAAATCTCGACTCAGCTCCTCATCTTTATATCTGCACCATTGTCTACAGAATCTGCACTTTCTAACCTGCAATATAATTTACTTATTTAGTTGGCTTATTTTTTCCTGGGTATCAGTCTTGCCCATTCCCCATTTGCTGCATCTGAATATATGCTTTATAAAGGAGAGGGAATTTGCTAACTGACATATTCCAAGCATTTAGAAAACTACTTGGTACTTTATTTTTTGAGCAGATTAATGGGTCAATTATGATTTTCTCCTAATCAATTAGTGTCAGATATCCTAATTAGTATAGTTCACAACAGTCTGTCTATTATATTGAATAACTGATGTTGTTCATAGGTATAAAAACTTACTTGGTGGTGATGGAAAGAGCAATGTAGCACTACACCTTACTTCATCTTAATTCAATTTTAAAAGTACTGTAATTAGTACTCTCCCTAGGGATCTCCTTTTAAAAGTATTTATCTAGAGTCTACAGCCATGCTACTCTGAACAAGCCTGATCTTGTCTGATCTCAGAAGCTAAGCAGGATTGGGCCTGGTAGTATTTGGATGAGAGACCACCTAGGAAGACCAGGTGCTGTAGGAGTAAAAAAAAAAAAATAAATAAGAGATTGTAAATTGACAATGTCCTTGCAATCTGTGAGGTCAACCAACGGTTGCTTCACCTAAAAAAAAAAAATGTTTATCTAGAGAGGTTATCACTAGTTGAGGTATTTTAAGCTCTATGAAGAAGAATTGTCCTTTAAGTAGTTAAATTAATATTTCATTGATAGATAAAATATGAATTAAATAAAGAATTGTTTCTGTAAATATGGAACATATTGAAAAATGAGTCAATAAAAATATGTTATTTGATTAAATGTGAATAAGAATCAAAAGACATTAGCAAAAAAATCCTAAAAATCTAGATAATTCCTACACATAGATTGCTTGAAAAATGTATTTACCTCTGATTCTACTTGAAAAAGTCTAAAACTGATTATCTTAGATAGTGTTTTATGGATATAATATTATTCAAGAATCAAGTGTCAGAACTACAGTAGTGAAATCAATCGAAAAGGAATAACCTTGGATGTATATCCAAAGGTTAGAGAATGGATGTATATTTACATGTTTTCAATTATATATATTCTCAAACACGCATTTTATTTTCTCAGTTATCTGAGAGTTAAGTTAAAGACATGAGGTTGATTTTCTCTCAAGTAGTTCCTTAAAATAGGCAATTATTTCCTGTTTCTTTGTGTTTTTTTTTAAATACTGACATTCTCTTTTGTAACCAAGGTAAAATTATACAAATTAGGAGAAATTTATAAAACCTGGAAATTAATGTGTATAATACTTTAATCTATAAATATTAATCATATTTCACTAATTTTATTAATAATATCCTCTATGGCAAAAGAAAATCCTAGATTATGTATTGTTTTGATCATTTAGTTCATGTCTACCAGGTTTTTCCACTATGTAAATTTGACTTTTTCTTTTGAACTTAAGTAATTTGTGGAATAATGCTTTAAGAATAAATAAATATGTAAATATTCTGTTCCCTAACCCCAACTATCACCTGGTCTTCTATTATTCAATATCATTTTATTTAGTTTTTATGACTTTTTAGTCTCTAATCTGAAACTGTTCTGCTGTCTTTCTTTGTCTTTGAATATATTGTTTTTGAAGAGTGCATGGCAGTTAGTTTATAAAAAAGACCTCCCAATTATGGTTTTTCTAATGTCTATAATAATTAACATTTAATTTTGAGTACGTGCTATAATTTTTAAAAGTCTAATTCATTTAATTAACAGAGATTTTTTCAATAAAACTGTACTTTTATGTTTAATAGTTATTTACCAACATTTCATTATGATTATGGATATTTTGTTTGATTATTGTGCACTAATAAAAATTATAATAACAATAAATCCAGAAGAATTAGAGTTAGGCATTTTTAAAAATTCTTCTTACTGCATTATATTAGGGACAAAGGATGTCAATTTATTCCATATTGATAAGGTAAACTTTGACCTTTTGATTAAGACTTCTGTGTATTCTAAAATTGAGTAAATATACTGAGAGACAGGTTTCCACTATGGAAGAAGAGAGTTACAAAAATGGAATGAGAGCACTTAGAATGAACCCTGAAATACAGAACTGGATTTGGAAATAACAGTACAAAATCATAGTTTTTAATGGATAAAGACATACGTAGAGACATAGATATTGATGTGTGTGAGAGTATGTGCATATGAATATGTGTGTACATGTGTGTCCATAAGTAGCTCTGATTGCTTATAGAATCTAAAAGCAATGACACCCTAGAAGCAATAAACTCTCTAAGTGCTGAGATCTTGGTTTCTTAAATGCCATTCTCTGCTAAAGGAATCAGGGCTTCTTAGATAAATGGCTGGTTCCAGTCTAGAGGAGAAAAGTCTGTAACTTTTTTTTAACTCCCATTAAAATTTAATTTTACTTTCATTTTTAATTGTAGATAATAAAAAATTTTGTGGCTTTACTTATGATTACAATTTTTTATTATAGAAACAACCAAAACAACATAATTATATTGAAATGTTGGTATATAATTACTAAACATAAAAAAATACAATTTTATTGCAAAACCATCTCTTAATGAAATAAATTAGACATTTCATTTTTATTTGTTTGTTTGTTTGTTTGTTTGTTATACCTATAGCACCTGGGATTCCAAGGTGATCTCCCATCCAAGTACTAAACAGGCCCGACCCTGCTTAGCTTCTGAGATCAGACTGGAGCAGGCTTGTTCAGGGGGGCATGTGAATTAGACTTTTTAAATTGTATCTGACATAATTGATGTTATTTATTACCATAATCTACAAGATTCAGCGTAAATTTCATTATAGGTTTTTATGGTTCCAGAAACTGAAAAATCTTGTTCAGATAAATAAGAGAAGTAGAAGTGAAAAAAAGGTTGTTAGAGCAATGCCATGTTATTTGTTAAACTCCTTTTGAGTTATGTGCCCCAAATCATGTAATGAACTATCATCAATAATTATTATTAATGATGAATCAGATAATAGCATCTCTTAATATATATTCCTTAAATTTTATTAAAAACAAAGAAATTAAAACATTGTTTCAAACATATTTATCACCTATAAGTAGAGTAATTTCCTTTCTAAACATGTACCAGTATTTTATGTTAATTGAAACACTCGAGTTTACTATAACTCAGGGAAGTGAGCTATAATAAAAGTGAGGAGAAAGAAAAATACTCATTTCTGTTGTAAGGTAGAGCAAAGACAATTGTATTAGGGGAATTTGGAAGGAAGCGATTTTAGTAAAGTACATATGAAATTGAAGATCAGGACAATGATTTCCTTTAAGAGATCTGTGCCAGCATGACTTTCAAAAATATCACAAAATGTTTTTGACCTACTAATTCTACTCAATCAACATATCTGTCATGTGCAAGGACAAAGAATGTTTTAGTTACATAATGTTTTAGAAAATGAACATTCACACACACAATGCCCAAAATTATTTAAGAAGAGACATAAGTTACTAAGAAATACATGGGAAAGCAGAACAAGGAGGAAAGTGAGGGTGACAGAAGAAAATGTGTCAGCAAGACTACCAGGTAAGTCTTTTTGGAATCAGCAAAACTAAGCATGAGAGGAAATGCTGAGTTTATTATTTACAAGAATTTGTGGTTGAATTTTTCACCCCTTGCCATGTTTTTTTGTCCTTCCCTAGTCCTCTTTCCCTGGCTACTGTATCTAGCATTAGCAAGAGAAGGAAAAAGTAAGTATGAGGAGGAAGTAAGTTTGGATGAATAAGGGCATGTAGTCAATACAAGGGCTATGACCTCTACCTGAGTAGGTAAAGGAAATAAAAACGTTCAAATCTGAATTACAACAATTAAGATGAGTGTTGTAATGTGCTCAGGAAAGCTCATATGATTCAGAAAGCTATAACTGACTTGAAGAACTAGTAATTTCCCATGTCATATTTTGTTCTTAAGAATATGTTGTGAACTACTATTTAGTTGACTTGACTTGAATGTTATTAGATTGTACACAGACATAGGGGATAGGAAAGAAATGGTAGAAATTGTTGTGTGGAACATGGAGTCAGAGTAAGACCTTCAGGCTATTCTAAGATCCGAAGACATTAAGGTGCTCTTTCATATACATAATTCAAAATAAAAATATATTACAAACACAAGTAAGGAAGTCCAACAAGATTCTAGATTATTTCCCAAAAATTACTCCTTCAAAGGTTTGTTTTTATTGAAAATATTAAAAAACTTCCCCTAAATTTATTCAAACACAATAATTTAATGATACACTAAGCACATGCTTAGTCTTTCTGTTTGGTAAGCCTTTATGGGGATGACAATCTAAATATTTGTGTGTGTTGTGTGTGTGCACATCTGTTTCTCTTCCTTGATTCCTATCATTGATATTCACACATTCTAATTTAGCAACCTCTGCTGCTTCATAACTTTCCTCTCTCTTGGATTTCCTTCCCCCCACAACCCAGACCCTCCCTTAAGTTACTCTTTTAAGTTACCATTTGATATACTCTGTCCTTTTATTTACCTCCCAACTTCTTTCTCTTTCATATAGGTCATACTCCTGTTAGTTTATAACACATCTTGAATTTATTCTATACAGCTTGTTTACCACACTTCTTTAATTCTTCTACACCAACAAAAACTTGATTTACCAGTGAAGGTAACTTGTTTCCTGTCTACTTTCTCTCTAGCCTTAGACTGTTCCATAACTATGTTTCAAGAGAGAAATGACAATGAGTTGACCTTGTCCTATATTGGCGATCCTCCATCTTATTCCAACCTTATAGTAATGATATTAAGGTTAAATGATAATAAAATGCTTACTACACTGTCCGAGATCATTTAGACAAGCATTAAAATGCAGCTCTGATTGTTTAGCAGGGAGTAAGCTGGGAGAAATTGAGCTGAATACAGAAGTTTTATGACATTACTATGTACTTCAATTTTGTTTTCTTCCCACTTCATATACTGGGTTTAAGGACCTATAGTCAAACTACAAACAATGATCTTAATTCCCTGGGGAAGAATTTAAACTAACTTCTGCAAATAAATAATGAAAAAATATAAACTCTGAAAATTAAAAAAATTTAAATATTTTGCTTCCTCTAGTCCCTTTACATCTTGCAGTGTATTTGGTTTCTAAAATAAAGACTTTAAAATGTTATTATTGTTGTTAAAATCACTTATTTTTCTTTTGGTTTCTCATTTCTCTTTCAAGGATTATTTATTACATTTACTTAATTTTGTAACCCAAGGTAAAGAAAGTATTTAGACTTAATTCCCGTGTTTAATTGAATTTGATGCTCATCATTATCCCTACAATATTTTCTTAGATTTTTAAAAAATTACAATTGACATTTAGTATTATATTAGTTTCAGGTGTGCAGTTAGACATTTATGTGACATAAAATGATCTCTCTGATAAGTCTAGTACCCCTCTGACACCATACATAGTTATTACAATATTTTTTACTATATTTCCAAGCTATACTTTATATCTCTGTGACTATTTTATAACTACTAATTTGTACTTCTTACTCCCTTCACCTTTTTCATCCAGTCCCCTAACCCTCTCAATATGGCAACCATAATTTTCTTCTCTATATCTGTGGGTTTGTTTCTGTTTCTTTGATCATTTATTTTGTTTTTTAGATTCCACATGTAAGTGAAATATTTGGTGTTTATCTTTCTCTATTTGACTTATTTCACTTAGCATAATACCCTCTAGGTCCATCCATGTTGTTGCAAATGGTAAGATTTCATACTTCTTATGGCCGAGTAATATTCCATTGTATATATGTACCATTCTTCTTTATACAATTGTCTGTCAATAGACAGGTTGCTTCCATATCTTGACTATTGTAAATATTTCCATGAACATAGAAATACATAGATCTATTTGAATTAGGGTTTGGATTTCTTTGATGAATCTACATACTGTTTTTATAGTGGCTACACCAATTTGCAATCCCACAAACAATACATGAGGATTCCCTTTTCTTCACGTCATTGTTTACATTTTTTGTTTGTTGATTTTTCGATAGTAGCTATTCTGACAGGTGTGAAGTGATATCTCATTGTGGTTTTAATTTGCATTTCTCTGATAATTAGTGACATTGAGCATTTTTCATATGTCTATTGGCCATGTGTATGTCCTCTTTGGAGAAATGTCTATTCAAGTCATCTTCTCACTTTTAAATCAGATTTTTTGTGTTTTTTTTTTTTTGGTGCTACCTTGTCTGAGTTCCTTATATATTTTGAATATTAACTCCTTATCAAAAGTGTCATTGGCAAATATCTTCTCCCTTCAGTAGGTTGTCTTTTCATTTCATTGATGGTCTCCTTTGCTATGCAAAACCTTTTTAGTATGACATAGTCCCATTTATTTTTCATTTTGTTTCTATTGTCCAAGGAGACATAACCCCAAAAAGTATTACTGAGAGCAACGCCAGAGAGTTTACTGTTTTATTCTAAATGTTTTATAGTTTTGGTCTTACATTTAAGTCTTTAATCCATTTTGTGTATGTTATTGTGCAAGGTGTAAGAAAGTGACCTAGTTTCATTTTTTTTTCCCACATGTATCTGCTCAGGTTTCTCAATACCATTTATTGAAGAGACTGTCTTTACCCTATTGTATACTCTTGCCTCTATTGTCATAGATTAATTGACCATATAAACATGGATTTATTTCTGGGCTCTTTATTCTTTTCCATTGATCTGTATTTGTTTTTATGCCAGTACCATGCTATTCTGATTACTATAGCCTTATAGTATATTTTGATATCAGACAGCATGATACCTCCAACTGTGATCTTCCTCTCAAGATTACTTTGACTATTCATGGTCTTTTGTGGTTCTATATAAATTTTAGGATTATTATAGTTCCATGAATAATGTCATTGGTATTTTGACACTTATTGCATTGAATCTATAGATTGCTTTGGATAATATAGACATTTTAACTATATCAGTTTTTTTATATCTATTAGCATGTTATATGGTTCATTTATTTGCATCTTCTTCATGTTTTATAATTTTCTGAGTATAGGTCTTTTATCTCTGGTTAAATTTACTTTTAGGTATTTTACTTTTTTAATGCAATTGTAAGTGGGATTGTTTTCTTAATTTTTTTTTCTGATAATTTGTTACTGGTGTATAAAAATGCAACCAATTTTAAAATATTAATTTGGTATTCTGCTGTTTTAATGAATTCATTTATCAGTTCTAATAGATTTTGGAAGACTCTTTAAGGTTCTTTTTACAGACATACAAAAATTGAGGGAATTCTCTAATATAAGACCTGCACTACAGGAAATACTAAAAGGGGTCAGCTCACCTAAAACAAAATGACAAAAAAAATACATAATTAAGAGTAAAGTGACTATCAGGCAAATAGAAGCAGAGGAGTGCAACTCTTACTAAGAACAGGGTATTATAGCTTAAATAATAAGTGATTCATTATAACAAGACAGTAATGAACGTTCAGCATACATAGGAACAAATTGAGACAACAACTAAAAAGGGGAGAATTCAAGAATCTAAATTCACAAAAGGAGATAGAAATAAGGCACATGCAGAAGAAAATGAACAACTGTATATATATATATATATATATATATATATATATATATATATATATATATATAATTTTTATATTCGTAATGGTAACCACACACCAAAGATTCAGAGCTGAAGTATATAAGATAAAACAAAAAGAACCAGAGGCAAAATCCACAAAAGCCAACTAAATGAAGAAACAGAAACAGAAGGACAAGGAAGAAAGGGAAACATTGAGCTACCAGAAGCAAAAGATTAAATGGCTATAAGAAGACCTTATATTTCAATAATCACCCTAAATAGTAATGGACTGAACTCAACAATAAAAAGGCACAGAGTTGCAGAATGGATCAACAACAAAACCCAATCATATGCTGCCTCCAGGAGACACATCTCAGCTCCATAATCAAATATAGACTCAAAATGAAAGGGTAAAATATGATATTTCAAGCAAATGGCATTCAGAGAAAAAGAATAGTGGTACTAATATGGGACAAAATAGACTTCAAAATAGAAAAGGTAAAGAAAGATACCAAGAGTCACTTTATAATGATAAAAGGAATCATGTACCAAAAAGACATAACAATTATTAATATCTATGCTCCCAATCAGAGAGCACAAAATATGTAAAGCAATTACTAACAGGACTAAAGGAAGAAACAGACCAAAACACTATCATAGTAGGGGATCTGGATACCCAACTGTTGGATGTGGACAGATCATCCAAACAGAAAATCAATGAGGAAATAACATTCTTAAATGACACATTAGACTAACCAAACATAATTGACATCTACAGAGCCTTCCATTCCAAAACAGCTGCTTATACATTCTTCTCTAGTGCACATGAAACATTCTTAAGAATCGACCACTTACTGGGACACAGAGACAACCTCAACAAATATAAGAGAGTTGAAATCATATCAACCATATTCTTTAATCATAATGTTTTAAAACTAGAGATCAACTGAAAAAGAGATTAGAAAGAACCACAAATACATGCAGATTAAATAACATGCTACTGAAGAATAACTGGGTCAGAGAAAAAATAAAAAGAGATCAAGGAATACATAGAAATGAATGATAATGATAGTATAACATATCAAACTTTTGGGATGCAGTAAAAGCGGTCATAAGAGGAAAGTTCATATCATTACAGGCCTAACTCCAAACACAAGTATGAACTCAAATAAACAACCTAATGCTTCATCTTAAAAAACTAGAAAAGGAAGAACAAATGAGACCTAAAGTCAGCAAAGAAA
>PVKZ01008753.1:0-14179 GCA_004027375.1 Macroglossus sobrinus
AAAATTTTTGATAAGTATGATTTTGCAAGTATACCTATTATAAAAACATATTATAAATGCAAATAAATTATGATTAAATATAAAAAGGAAGACTTTAACATGTATGTCTGATGAGAAGTTTGGGCTGTTTGGCATATATGTGTATGTGTGGGAGTGTGGTTGACTTCATTTATGAATATGTCCAATGGTTGCCTATTATATATTTTTTTAACAAAACTGTCCTTTATTTTATAGATATAAATACTAAGAAAACTTGTTGATGTAAATTAATCAAAATTGAATGCTTTGTTAAAACAATGTCAATCAAGTTTTTGAATTGTTTCCATTATAAGCCAAAATAAGAAGTGTGATTTATCATCAAAACTATTTATAATAATCTATCAACAGACAATTGAAGAGATTCTCCTTTACTAATGTTGAAAGCATATTAGAAACCATATTATTTGCAAAATCATTTGTTACCAAGTCAGTAATGGCATTTTTCTCTCTAAGATTCTGAAAATCCTATCAAAAATGCTTAATAAGATCTTATCAAATGGCTAGTATATCTAGGACTCCTTTGGGAGCTCCTTATGTGACCTGATACAAAGCATTTAAAAATTTAAACATTAACTTCAATACACTTTCATCATCATCATATATTTTGACAAAATAATTTTATTTTGTCACAAATTTTAAATACATTTTTGTCAATACTTTCAAGTTCTAAATTTAGGTTACTTAATGTATCAGAATAATTGTTAGACTAAAAATACATCTAAGAAAATCTTTATTGTAAAATTGATCAGAAGAATAAGACTCACTGTCTATTAGAAACCAACTTATTTTATATTTAATTGAAGTAAACACATTAATAAGCAGTTTTAAAAATATAGAATGTATTTTATAAGATATTATTGCAAATATAAAATTAAAGTTATAGGGGTAAAAAAATTAACTTTAGAATTCATAACAAATTACTGAACATGTTTGTTTTTGATGATCTTATTTGTAATGAAGCAATGCAAATTTGACTTTAGATGCAAGTTATTACAAAATGAGGACTATGATAAAAAGTTTAATGTTCCTTCAGTGAATGTGCAGCTTGCATGTGTTGGACATTTTATGATTAATTACATACATACTAGCATGTATGTATGTGTGTGCATATACAAACAATATATAATTATACAATGTATACATGTATATATTGATATATGTATATGCACATATCTATACATTTATGCATATATAGGTGCACGTCTGTGTATGCTATATGTATGTATATATATAGATGCCATTAATATGAACAGATCTCATAATCTCTTCTATTTATTTAATAAAATGAGGAAGCATATACTACTAAAAATGACTGGTCTGGCAACTAGGATATATAGTAATTTTTATAAAAAGAAGTTTGAAAGTGTAAAATATTTTATAAAATAAAAGATGAAGATTGAATGTAATTGGAATAAATATATGAAAGCATGCTTAGGAAAGATAAGATTTAACAGCCTTATTTATTCTCTCATTCACATATATTAGATGATATAATTTTTTTGATCCATGAGTTTTATTTCATAAATCTTAAAATGTTTGATAGTGCAAAAAAATATTTAAAGTATATTTAGAGGATTCAATTTCACATTCATATGCTGTTTTTTAATAGCACTTTTCTTTTCATGATGATTCCTAATGAGAAGTATTATACAAAGCATTTTAAAAAGCATTTGTATGTATTTGGAGAAAAAAAATATTATTTTTAACCTTTATAGATTAATTTAGAATTTAGTGTATTTTCATAGAGTATATAGTAAATTTACATCTCTTAAAATCTAAAACCAAAATCCATATTTTTCTGAACTATTTCTGATCTAGTATAAACTAGGACAATACTTTTTTAAAGAAAAATCTACTGTGTTTAACAGAAATAATAGTTAAGATGAACACATATTGGTTGAATTAAGACTTTTGAATTAGGTCTGGGGACTTCTGTTCTCCTAATTTACTTTTAAGTTAATTGCTTCAGTGTTGGCAAGACTAGATTGACAAGAAGAGCTCTAAGCCAAGTGATTGGCTTATATGCAAGACTTTATTTTCCTTGAAGATCCTTACACAAATGAAATAACTTTGCATCATCCTGGGAGAGCGGGTGAAATCAATACACCTACTGTATGTTTCTTTCATTTTCAGTTCATATTAGTAATAATAACTTTCATGCAGGGCCTTTCATGGAAATTAATGACTGGTTGAAGTAAATGGACCAAAGAGCAACTCCTCCCAGGCAGTCATTAATCTCCAGGAATGCTTTATCCTGCAACTGCAATTGCTTAAATAAAAGCTTGCAAGAGAATTCAAAGAGAAATACTTGTCACCACAGAACAAACAGCAGTTTCGATCTGAAATAAATCTCCAGAGGACGAATAATTTGTGTTCAATTGCTCTTTTTCCTAAAACGCTGTGCATCATTTACAACATTTCAAGGTGCCAGTGCAGATCGTATTTCTTCAGGAGTCAATGCTGGATGGAATCGTCCTAATGCAAGATTGCACTGATAGTAGAAGATAGAAAACACTTTAAGGAACTAATTTGCAATATTAGTTTTTTGTGCATATGAATAACTTCAGAAGACACTTAGAACCAAAAAGCTGTAGCATAAGAAACATCTGTACAAATAAAGTATACACAAATGCCTTTATTGGTAAAATAATGGATTTTGCATCACTTATCTTACGTATATATCAGTCATAGTAAATGATTTTAGTGTTTGTTCCTCAAAATAAGACCATCCATTCATTTCATATTGTACAGATTTCCTCCTTCAACTGGTTACCATTTCTTACTCCCTTCGCTGACTTTGTCTTTTCTCTTACCTAAATGTTAGTGTTATCTGGGAACATGCTTAACCTTCTTCTCTTCTTGCTTTTTTACAGCCCTAGGCCTTCAGTTACCTTCTGTAGAGTGAAGTCTTGCCCTAGTTTAAAGTAACTGACTCTCTACCTACTCCTCTTTCTGTGATTTCACTCTCAGTAAATGAGCATCATCGACTCTCATTCCAGGTAAGTCATTTTCAAAATTCTCTTCTCTTTACTAAGCCCTGTCAATTCTACTGTCAGAAAAACATCTCAGCTTAATCCACTGTTTGTCAGTTATGTAACCATTCCCTAATCTGATGTGACATTGCCTTTTACGTGGACTAATGGGCAGCATAATTGGCTTTTCTACTGTCAGTCTTCCTCCTCTCTAATGGCCTTTTCCAGATAGTAATCAATAATTCTCCTAAAATGTAGGACCATGTTATCTTGCTACATAAGACCTTCAATGACATGCTCTGTCTTTTTAATATAGTTCATACTATTTTATGATTTACAAAATGATCAATAATCTGGCCTTTGCTGATCAATGAAAAAAAGAAATATGATGAATAACCTTTAACTGTTTGAAAGTCTTACCTTTATTCCCTGTGTTGGACAGACTCTAGCTTCCTGGTACTTTTCCTGGTCTTCTTAATCCCTGAAGTATGGGAAAAACCTGTGTCTTGGTTAACTGAATGCATGTGATTAAATGCAAGTGATTATGTTACATAAAACTGTAACATCTTGCTAGGAGATGCTCTTCTTTGTTGGTTTTAAAGAAGCAAGGTGCCATGTTGCGAGCTGCCACATGGATAGAGCCACCTGGCAAAAGAATGAAGGTGGCCTCTGGCGTACAGCCAGCAAGTAATTTAGGTTCTCAATCTAGAGGTCTGTAAAAAGCTGAATTCTACCAACGATCATATGAAGTCAGAAACAGATTGTTTCCACATGACATAGGAAAGCCTCAGATGAGAATCTAGTTTTGGCAGACACTTTGATTGCAACCTTAGTAGAAATCCAATCAAACTATGCCTATATTCCTGACTCACAGAAACTATGATGTAATAAACATGTGTTGTTTATGCTGCTAAATTTTTGTTAATTTGTTATGCATCAATAGAAAAGTAATATGCTCGTTATACTTAGTAATGAATCTACCACTGTTTAAAGAGTTCAAAGAAAATATTTTCAGTAAATATGTATAATAGGGTATAAAAATATAAAATAGAAGGTCATTTCTTATAGTCAAACACATATCTATACAAACATACTTAAAGGGAGCAAGAATATGATTTTTTATTTTAAACTGTTTTAGATAATGATACAGAAATGTGTTAGCTAAAAAGATTAAGCATAAACATGTAGATAAAATAGTACTCAGGAGAAAAAAAGGTCGTTAGAATGAAAAAGGGAAAAATAAAATCTGTCAATCAAACAAAAGAGAGAAAAGATAGATGGGGATCCTCAAGTGACATTTAAAGAAAAAGAAACACTCTTCCCAAAAGACTATACTATAAAAGAGGCTGATAATTCAGAGCCTTGGCTATTAATTTTTCTGTCAAATTATTCACAGTTGAGGGCATAGGAAACCTGCCCATTGTAATCTGGGAATTTAGAGCTGAAATAGTAATAGTAAACTGGAATTCACATTTTACAGATAAAGAAACAAAGGACCAAAAAACATGATAATTTTTCCAAAACTTATAGCTTACAGTTGGTGGGGTCAGAAGTCAAATCAGTTTTTACTTACTTCATAAACTGTCTATTGCTCTGATTTACTTTAAATTTTAGAGTAACTGATTACATAGTTTGATTGACATATCAAAATGACAGCTTATTATAGATGACATGCTTCTGTGTAGATAAAAAAAAATTCTGCTCTAAAAATAAAATGCAAATGTTTGTATTTGAAGTATCTTTTATTCAATGTTTTGAACCCTTCTGCCCTTTCAAAGTAAATTATTATTTACAAAATGTTAAACCTCAAACTGATAAGAACATTAATTTCCAGGTCCATGTATATTCTGTATCAAGGCTGCTGTCTAGAAGTTGGTAGCTTTATACCTTAGACACCAAGTTAACATATGATTATCTTTTCACTGTGGAGAATAGGAAGGTTATCATGACAAATGATGAAAGAAGTCAACTTAAAGTATACAGTCTGTGAAATGCAACAATTAGAGGAGCCATTCAACACTTTCTAGGGATTGAGATGGTCCAAAGACTAATTTTAGATCATCGTCTAAGCTATTTAAGTCTGAGTGTCAGTAGAGAGTTAACTAGCTCACTTCAGTGGCTTTGGAAAACCCAAGATATAAATAAGAGCAAGGGGGGAAAAGAGAGAAAATGGAAAAAATAAAAATAATACATTGGATTTTTTTAGCATTCATTGGTTATTAACGAACTCAGGTATGTTTCAGTACTAACATCATACTCTAGCTAAGGATACTGAGGCTAACAGATGACATTATGATAAGTTAATTGATTTGTTTAAAGTCAAACATATGGTTAACGATTAGAATTCTGTTCTTTTCCCCCATCTACATTATCTTGTGGGTGAAGAGAAAAGAAAGATGTATGTTAAATATAAAGAGAGATGATTAGAAAAAAAAATGTCTACCATGGTGAATGGCTGTGTACTAGACATACATTCTCCCACGGCCTGAGATCACCACTGAATTGTTTAAGCTTAATCTAAACATAGCTGGGAGATACTGTGATATAATCAAACTAGGATCAGAAATCAAAGGGATTCATTACTACTTCTAACAGTGACTCTCAATAATTACATGGCCACTTAAAGATTAATTTGACTTTGCATCCATTTTCACCTCTTAAAAAATTATAGTTTCAGGAAAAGAAACAGAATAAAGTGAGATAGTGAATATGACAATCTCAGTGTATCAACATCACTCAGGAAATAATTTTGGTATGTTAATTAACCTGATCTTGACTCAAATTCATGGAAGCAAAGCCTTGATTACATCATATTTGATATAAATGCCTTGAGGTAATAAAAGAAAACTTAAAATTGTTTGGCTATAACTGTCATTTCCTTTAGAATCCAATAAAGACTCATAATATATCACTCTAAACGAACAAATCTTACTGAAGAACAAGAATAGATACGTATTATGTTCCATGCCTTCCAGGAACTTATGGTCTAACTAGAAAAGCACAATGATATTGTCAATAGTATTGTTCTAAGCACAACAAATCCTCAGAAAATGAAAGATTAAAGTTCACCAGTGTAAATTTCATGGTGCTGGCAGAGCTTGGTTGAAGATATTAGATGAGCAGAGAAGAGAATGTGAGGCATTCCAGAGGCAACAAGGTAGGGGATGGAGGCACCAGGGAGGACATTAATATTCACTGGGGCTTTGGTGTGTACCAAACAAGTCACCTACACAAAGCTCAAAAACTGTTTTCCGAGGAATCCTTTCAAAACTGGAAAGAACATGCATGCTTTTGTTACTCAAAGTAACTTTTATGATAGCAATTGCTTTCAACAGTTTATATGTAATCCAAAGTAGCAGGCACCTCTCTGAGCCTTTGAGTTTCAATAGAATTGCCTCACAACTCTGATTCCACAATGCCCTAGATAAGCCTTAAACTTCCTCTAGATTGTACTCTAGATTGTGATGTGACAAGTCCCTTCTGCTCCTATACTCTCATATGTTGATCCTTCACAACACAATTGTGAACTTTTTTTCCCCCAACTTTCATTAAAAATTCAATCAAACAAGCACTCTGTCATATTGGTTACTTTACTGAAGCTCAGACTTTAGAAAAGTTGTAGAGAGGTGCACAAGAGCACAAAAACTTCCCACATTTTCCTGCTCCCCTTCTATCTACCACACACACTTTATTTCAGAAGCCATATAGAGTCCTTCACTTGTCTTATGCAAAGTAACCTCACTTCCTCTTTGGAACCTTGATACCATCCCATACCTCATATCCCACAGAGACTCCACTGCCTTCAAACTGTTTATCAAATAGCTTTTCCAAGATCTGTTGTTCAAGTATCAGGGCATATTGTAAAAGATTTTCAAATAGACAAAAACATTTGGAATTTTCTATCCTGTGAAGCTTACCCTTTATGGAACATTTTATTTCCAATTGCCCTTAAGCTACTTGCAGTTTAGCAAGCTGTACAAATCTGATGGTAATGCAAATAATTCCAGAACATACAAATGAAAAATTCTGTTTGGTGTAATGTAGCTGAATATTGCCCTATAGATATTGACTAAGAGTGAATCTAGTCATAAATTCATTGTCACAAATCCTGATTGCCTATATTTTTGTGTGTTTTGAGAATCCGCTTAGAAACAGCTATGACACCTTAGTGTTTGCCTCATTAGTAAATAACTTAATAAAATATTTAGCCCACATTTAAAAAATATTTTATAAAAGTCTTTATGTTAGCTTTTTTTTAATCTGCTCAATAAAAATTTAACTTCACATAAAATATTTTATACTCATCTATAAGGAGTCTCCAAATACTATCTGGAACTTTTGGGGAAATACCTGGGAAGGCCAAAAGTCAAATTTAGGAATTTCAAAAAATTTCTTTGTTTCTTAGAACATTTAAGAAAACTTTAACCACTTTCACTGGTCCATAAAATATTAACATAATAGATTCTTAAATGTACTATGAAGATTGCTGACTAGATAAGTGACGTATTACTTAAATTTTGATAGTATAATCTAACAGACATGCTCATAATCTAACAGATATAATCTTATATTCAGTATGAACTTAGAATTCTGACAGCATATAAGACTTCAGATTTTATAGCCCAAATTTATTATGTCTTAAAGAAAGTTTGTTCATTTGATCATGCTCATAGAAGTTTTTGTCTTTTTTTTCTCAAGAAACTAGACATGGCATTAAACTTGTGAAGTTTTGTCTGTATGGGGTTGCAAAGTAGGCAAAAAAAAAAAAGCCTAACCTATTACAAATGATTAAGACACACATTAGTCAGTTCATCCTACTAATTACCTGCCTAAAGTTTTATGTGAGCTTTTATGGATTTTTTTATGGATTTTATAAATGTTAATTATATGCATATATATATATATATATATATATATATATATATATATGTACAGCACAGTGTTGGATATCTCTTCCTACTATTGTATTTCACAGAATGTATTATTTTCAATGACTTTTCCTATCAAATGCCATGGTAACCTTTCCGTTCTTCACAATAAGTAATAGTAACATGTTAACTTGGTGTCAAGGGTTAAAAGCTGCTAACCTCTGCAGGAAATCTTGATATAAGATGCACGAGGGTACTGAAAATAAATGTCCTTATCATTTTGAGCTTCTACACTTTGTATATCTCTATAAGTCTACTATAAAAGACAAATTTAGAAAAAAAAATACTTTACTTATCTATTTATTTAATCACTCAAGTTTCATCAAGCAATTTTTATGTGCCATGTGTTTCACTTGCAGCTGGGGATAAACAGATAAATAAAACATCGTTTATTTCATTCTAGCAGAACTCTAAGTGGATGAATAAATACAAACAGCTAGCTAGTAGAGGTATAAATCTTGTCTTTGTATGTTACAAACTGCAGGGCTTTGGGTTCTTTACATAATTTAACGCTTAGTTCTTAATCTGTAAAATGAAGATCTCTTTCTCAATTTCTTAGGACTTTCTTAACTCTTACCTGAATTTTCAGGCTTCTGGTCTGCCATACAGATTTCAGACTTGCTGGCCACTGCAATCACATGAGCCAATTCCTTAAAATAAATCTCTATATAGAAATCTACAGTATATCTATGTGTATATCTACATATCTCATTGGTTCTGTTCCTCTGGGAATTAGATCTCTAACACATAATGTAATGTACATAACAAGTAGATTAATTTTCAATGTCTAGAATTTGAAATAAAGCTAGATTTGACAGACATCTTTTAGAATAACACAATTTCTCAAGAAGCTCTGTGAAGAGAAAGTATACCATTCAGGGAATTATAAGTCAGCACTCCTATGTCATCTGTGTCACTAACCAGCTATGCGACTTTCAACCATCTTCACCTGAATATATTCATTTGTAAAATTACAAAATTAGATTAGCCTATCTCCACAGATGTTACATAATCTCTGTGATCCATCATTTGCAGTTGTCATCTCTAGAAGGACCATGATAGCCAAAGATTTGTTAAAGATAAAGTAAAAAAAAAATGGGCTGATCAGGAATTTGAAGTGCAAATGTGTGAGGAATGCATAAGTATCTGAAAAAAAGTTGATTGGTTCATTAAAGTGAAACACCATAAAAACCGTGGTACCCATCTGCCTTGGCACCCATCTGCCCCAAATGAAGGATATTGTTATTCCGTTTGTTTCCCCATTTGATGCATCATAGTTAGCTTTCTCAATTAATCTGTTGTTGTCAGGAATATAAGAATTTGTGGCTCTGCATTCCTGCTCAGATTCCTTTCAGGCCATGGCCTATATAATCATTTATACCCCTAGTTCCACAAAGACTTTGTTCAGGAATCTGGGTTTACTCCCAAAATGTATTTTAAGAACTGTGATGAAAATTTGCTATGCCCAACACTGGGATCATCAAAACCATCTTTGGAGTTAGATGCTGTGTCTAATGTAACCCAATGACACTGAGATTTAGAAATTTAGAAAAAGATGCATGAAAACTAACACTAACACTAAACTCACCTAGAACCTCAACAAAATGTTACCTTAGTTGTTGCTCATGGAGATGTAACTATAATAGTAAATAATAATAACAAAAGTAAAGTGGGAAGATATTGTCATTTAGACAGGAGGTTAGAAATTAGGTACTATCTCAGAACACATTCTCAAGTATTAGATGGGTTCATGGTAATGCTACCGAATTTAAAGTCCCTGCTGAAGAAAACCATAAACATGCTTTTTCAAATGGAATCACATTCTTAGAGTGAGTAAAATAATACTTCAGGTCCTGACTAAATTGGCCACACCTTTCTGTATTATGCTACTCATTGTGACCATTTTATAAGTGCTAATAGATTTGTGGTTCCAAGTGTGGGCTCTGGCCCAACAACATCCATGTAACCTAGGAACTTGTTGCAAATGTAAATTCTTGAGTCCTTCCCAAGACCTGCTTAGTTAGAAACTGTGGGAATGGAGTCCAGTGATCGAGGGTTTCTGGTTGTGCTGGAGTTTGAGAACCCATTCTACAAGCTGACACTAATTTTCACCAAAATCTACTTTACAAACAAAAAGTCTTCTATTACACATATACAGAGAAGCAAACTTTACTATTACTCATATGCATCTAAAGATAGAACCTTATATATATAACAGAACAATGCTAATGATCAAACAAATAAGATTAAGTAAGCAAAGGGATTTCAAAATGTGCCTTTGGAAAGCAATGGTTCTTTTACTTCTTCTGTTGGTTGGAAACTGTGTTTACATTAAGACCTGTGGCAAAATTAGGCTTCTTCCCCTGTGATCTTAGACTATGATTTAAATTGTTTGATATTTATTCATCTTAGACTTCCAGAGGCCGCTAGAGTGAAATCAAAGCATTACAGGCATCTTCAGACACTGCAGACCTAATATATGTAATTCCGATTTTCCGCTTTGCTCTTTATCTTTTTATATCTTCATTACCAACACACTAGTTCAAATGCTTAGCTGCAGGGGTTGAGAAGAAGGCTTTTATTAAATCTAAATTCAAACAAATGTTAGGTAGTTTGAATCAGTGCAGGGAAAAAAAATAGAGATAAAAGGCCATTTAGTATTTTGATTAAAATTAACCAGAAATAATGGAATGTCTAGAGGAAGAAATAATATAAACATATAACTCTAATCTTCTAGATTAAAATTACATAACCATTTGACTCCATTTCTCATTGATTTGCTAGTTTAGATACTGGAGACAATTTTGGAAAGATCAGAACTAAGCATGCACTAAAGATAATGCTTCTAGCCCTTGATTCAAAATTTTTAATGTTTTCAAACAATCCATAATTAAATGTACACCTACCTTCAATTCCGGAAATCATTTCTTAATGCAAATTTAATTGGCTGTTATTAGCAGGACCAGATTAAGTAGCTTGTTGTGGCCATGATGGGTTTCTCTGTTGTGCTCCTAAGTAGGACTCCCACAGCCAGGAAACCCAGAGGGGCTCAAAGCTCACAGCAACCCCCTGTTGCTGAGACCACTTACACATTCTTAAGCACCAAGTTGCTATTCCTGCCACCACTAAGAGTTACCCCCCTGCAAACACTTTTCTCTTTATACTTCTAATCTACCATGTGGATTAATTTACTTTCTGGGAACCTCAAGGGCCTGAGGCTTTATACATGGATATGTTTGCTTTTCTCAGAAGAATGCCAGTTGCTATAATGATTTGGAGCTAGGGAATTGGGGGTGGGGACAGATAGAAATTACTACATTATTTTCCTCAGACACAGAGAAGCCAAGCAGTCTTCTGAAAAGTTGGTCTTTGAGGATATGTCTTCTCACTTTATTATTATTATCATCGTTATTGGTGGCATATTAGGATTTAAAACAACTTTATTTGTACCTCTAATATTTTCGAATGTCCTTCTCTCTTCTTTTAACCTTCTTCTGGGAATAGATAAACCTGCTCTTCTAGTTCTGTATTCCTGTGAGGAGCTAGGATATGTGTCTGTTCAGAGTAATGTATTTTCAGGAATAGTTCATATATACTAGCTGCGAGACTTGTGAGGATCAATTTGGATGTTATTCAGACACCTTCAAAGACTGCTGTAATCAGCTGCATTAAGGTTTATCACTTGCTTAGCCTATTTAAATGCTGCATATATTGGCAATGTTGCATTTATTTTCCCAACAATTAGAGGTCTTAAAAAAATCATGATATCCAGGCCATAACACAGGTCAATTAAATCATGATCTCTAGCAGGGGATCCAGACATGACTATTTTGAAAAGCTTCTTAGGAGTTTTCAAGGGTTGCCAAAATTAAGAACCACTATACAGGAATTTAACATTAATTCTTTAAAGGCAAATAGAACATAAGATCTTGTTGACTGTGTTTAGCTTCTGTAATCTACTTTATTTCCATAGGACAATTTTTTGGATTGTTATAAAAACTAATTATTTTTGTATACTTATTGGGATTGGGACTAATCAATCAAAAGATGAGAAAAGCATGTCAGTTTAATTCAGAATTCTTCTGTAGATGGTGTCACTCTTTTCCTATTTTATAGGGGTCAGATAGTTTTCTTCACTTAGGAAAATATTTTAAGAAGTTCTGCTACTTATTATCTATATGACTTTAGGTAAGTATCCTAATCAATAAAATGGGGATAGTATTACTACCAGCTTCATAGTGTTGGTGCAATTAAAAGGATAACTCTTATAGGGCAATTATCATAGAAAAGGCTGGCATAAAATAAGAACTCTATAAATAGTTATTATTATTAGCATGAGACCAAGCTAGGCATTTTGGATGTTGAAACAAACACAAAGTGACTTTTTACACTTTGATTCTAGCTGCTGTATTAACATTATTTTCAATTTAACTTGTCAAAAAAAATACATTAGGAAATTTTATCACTAGATATACAAAGTATAAAATGAGTTTCTCTCTTTTACACATGACAATGGTTCTAGAAACATAATCATTTGCTTTGTGTTTCAAATATTGATATTTCAATAAGGTCTTTTTTGGTTGATTCCCTTCCATACTCTTACATTACCTTACAAAGAATAGATATGGGGTTATCTAAACAGAATTTGCTGGGTGGGACAAAATAAAGACTTTTGACTTGCCTTTTGTGCATTTTATCTGAATAGGATTTGAGTAAGGAAGGCTGACTTCTCCACCCTTTGAATACTAAAGCAAAACACAGTACAATGGTACCTTATCTTAAGGCATTTAAAAAAATTATACATCCTAAATTTAATTATTCATCAGAGTACTTCCCTTTCTAATCATGAAATAAAAATGTCCCCGTGCCACCACATTAAATATAATAATCTGGGGAAAAAATAGATACATTTATTTTTTAAAAAAACATGAAAAAAAGGAACTCATGGGGAAACATCTGAACAGCTAATTAAACTGCAGTATGAAAGGGTTAGTCCACACTTAACATGTTTACCCGTTGTATTATTAATTTCATCAAAGGCCAATTTTATCACTTGAGGTGACTCAAATTTGACCTATCTTCAAAAACTTTATGATTTATATAATTTATTAGGATACTAATGTTATGGTTGCCAAACAAAATACAGAGTGTTTAATTAAATTTGAATTTTAGGCAAGCAACAAATAACTTTTTATGTAAGTATGTTCCCAGAAATATTGCACAGCCTATACTTATACTTAAAAAATATATATATCATTTATCTAAAATTCAAATTTAACCATGTGTCTTGTATTGTTATTTCCTAATCTAGCCACTCTAATTGAAATCACATTTTGTGTTTTTGATAAAACCATTATAAGGGTTTTGGCCTAAATATATGAAGCAGAGTAAACACTTCTGAAACGGGACAGTATAGCCATTTGAGATAAGACTAGATATTATCTATTCATGCTGAAAAATATTTCTTGTAATGAAGAATTAAGAATAAAAGTTAACACTGAATAATTCCAAGTGATGCTTAATTTTCTTTAATTTGTTCACCAGAATTAAAGATGATGAATGTACATTTGAGTTTTTTTTTTTTTTAAATTTACTGGGTACAATGTGTGTTTTTTTTTTTACATGCTGTGAGTAATCTACATTATATTTAAGAAAAATAAATGCAGTGATATCCTATACGTATATACACATATACACACTAAAATTATTTTATATTATGAATAAGTGTCTATTCTGTAAAAGCTATTAAGATAAATTTTAAAAACTTAGGAAAGCAACTTATACACTGAACTAAATTTAACATGCTTTTAAACAATGTATGCCAAGTGTATTTAGAGACTCAGCTCTTCCTCTTGCAACATTTTGATCTCAAACAATTTATTTAATTTATATTTACCTCAGTTTATTCACCAATAAGAAAGGAATAATAAGAACACCTAAATCAAAGAAGGTTTGCTAAAATTAAATAGTGATAATTTCTATGAAGCATATGGTATGGCACAAAATATTGGGTACTATTTTGACTATTAATTGTGAATTATCAAAAAATTTATTGAGACAGCAGTTAGTTTATATTTCCCAGTATCAGCAAACCTGATTCTTGATCTTATTTCTGTGCAGTGGGATTAGAGGTCTGCTGAGAAAAGGACATGTTAATTGTGATCAACAGCTGAAAATCTCCCGGAGGAACATAATATGTAGGAAAGAAAAAAGTCAGAAATAAGCCTAACACAGTATTAA
>PVKZ01008754.1:0-14232 GCA_004027375.1 Macroglossus sobrinus
GCGATGGGACAGAGTCACAGTTACTTGTTGCATGCCTGCTGGGAAGTGGCAGCAAGGCCGGACATGTGACCGCCGTAGGCAGAGGACGTGTGACCCCCTCTGGCGTCATCTCTGGCTGCTCCCAGCCCCCTTTATGAGGTGCTCCTGGGGGCTCCAGGGCCCGGCTCCCAGCTCCCTTGTTTCCGACGAGACACCTGCCCCTGCCTTCAGCAGCAGGATGCCCCACCTGCGGGGCCCTGACTGGGTAACCGACACCCGGGGTGCGCTCTGCACAGGTCGCCCCACAGGCCTGCTTCTGGAGGGGGTGCTTATCCTCCTGCGATGCTCCCTCTTGGGGGACATCGTGAGTTTGGCCCTAGGGGTGTAGAGAAGTGGAGTTATCGGGCTGGCGTCCGTGCCATCCCGTTTGCTCAGCACGGGGCCTTGGAGAGGGATAGGGCCCCTGGTCACTGAGCCTCCCTCCCCTCAACCCCGGCGTTCTGCCTGGACGTGGAGGCCATCCCCCACGGGGCAGATGGAAGCGCCATTTGAGGGGTGAGCGCTGGCTCGGGGGGTCGTGGCAAAGCCTGAGGTGCTGCGTTCTGTCCCTGCGTGGGGGACCGCCCTGTGAGCAGCCCCGCCTGGCGCTCTGTCCACTGCGCCAGTGTCGTTCTCACCCCGCTCTGACCCCCGTTCTCTCCTGTCACCCCAGGGTTCCCTGGGCCTGCCCGGCCCCCCTGGCAGAGACGGCAGCAAAGGCGTGCGGGTACGTGTGCTCCCACCGCCCTTTCCTCAGGCAGCTGCAGGTCCGGGACCCCCCTGGCCAGAGCCCCTGCCCTCAGAGGGGTGGCCTTCGCCAGGGCCAGGCCTGAGCTGGGGCCCCCTGGTACCAGCATCTGCCCGGGTCCCCGGGGGCCGCCTAGTGGTTAGGGCGGTACCAGCAGCAGCTGTTGCCACCAGGCGTCACCAGGTGTCCTTGGAGGCAGTTTACTGACTTAGATGACAAGGAGTCCTGCCGGGAGGTCTCGGGGTCCCCCGTGCTCACGTCCACGTCCGAGGGGAGGGATTTGCCCAGGGCCCCAGTTCTTAGCTAGAGACGCTGGGTGGGGCCTGAGCAGTACCCCGTGCCCTGTGCGACCAGCCGGCCGCCTGCCTGTCATCACCACCCCCCAACCTGCGCAGACACCCAGTCAGAGGCCACCTGACTCCGGGCAGTCTGCCTTGGGAAAAGGGGTGCTGGCCTCCGTCAGGAACCCCCGGGGATGTCAGGAACCCCGCCTCTCTGAAGGGGAGTCCCGCACATCTTTAGACCCCCAGCTCCCCTCCAGGGGGCCAGACTCCTCTGGGCCAAGCAGGCCTGCCCTGCCCCTCAGGCCGGCATGCTCTCCCCCCGTCCTGTCTTAGCCCCTGGCACAGTACCCGGGGCGGGGTGCAGATGACAGCACTCACAGCTACCGCCAGTGCCTTTGCTCAGGGAGGTTCTGACAGCAGTCGAGGTGTCCCCCAGCTGCCGCCTGCATTGCCCCTGTGATGGGCTCTGAGCCCCAGGAACGATGCACACAGAGGCTGCGGGCTGCCCGTGTGGTGGGGGCCACACCCCCTGGTGCTGACCACGTGCTGCTTTGTGTGCAGGGGGAGCCAGGAGACCCGGGGCTGCCTGGCGAGGGCGGCATGCGGGTAAGTGTCCCCCGATGAAAGGCCACTTGGGGTGCAGGGGAGATGCCTACCCATCCTCATATAACCGCATGCATGCGCGCGCGCGCGCGCGCGTGTGTGTGTGTGTGTGTGTGTGTCCGCACATACGTGATCTTTCCTAAATTCTTACAAAAAATGAGTCTTACCATACATACTCTGCCTTGACTTGTTTTCATTGAACAAAAGGTCAGAGGTATCTTTTCACACCAGTAGATACCACTTTTATTTTGTCACACGGAGGCATCGGAGTTTGTATAACCTTTCCCCTATTTATGCACAAACGCATGTGAATGAGTTTGTGTGTGTCTGTCCTTCCTTACGTACTGCGTTTTTATTTCAGTACGAGAGATGACAAAAATTGGGTTTCCTCTAGATGAGAAAAAGCACGTTATCCTTTTAATAAATATTGCCGGATTAGTTGCTTAAAAGCTGTGGCAGTTCACGGCCCGGCCCACAGAGGACCCTGCGGGCTCTGCAGATTTCTGTAGGGCTCTGTGGGGACTTGCCCCGGGCTGTCCTGGCCGCAGGGCGGAGTGTGCATGCTGAGCTAGCTGCAGGGGGCCGTCCTGTTGATCAGAAGCTCTGGATGGATCATGGGACAAGGGACACGGGGCACGGGATGCGGGGACTGTGGCACTGGCCTTGTAATACCTCGGAGCCACCACGCCGCTAGCTATCCCTGGAAGTGGAGCGGGACGGGCATGAACCGGGCCCCAGCAGGCAGGGGTGGCCTGAGCGCTGAACGGGAGGGCATGGAGTTGGCTGGGGGGGAGGTATCCCTGGGTGAGACGCCCTGCGAGCAGCTGGCAGCAGGTGGTGTGGGGCAGAGGACCTCGTCCCCTACAGTGCGGGCGGGTGTCACCTCCGTTCCTGCCCCCTCTTTCCGTTCCTCATCTCTCTGGGTCGCACCTCTGCAGGGACCACAAGGACCCCCTGGACTTCCCGGACCCCCCGGCCACGTCGGAGCTCCTGTAAGTACGGGCGCCACTCTGGCAGGGCTGCCGTCCCCTTCTCCAGGGCCGGGGACCCAGGCTCTGTGGCAGGGCCCCCCCCCCGCACCTGCACACAGAGGACCCGCTGCCTCGCACGTGCCCATGGCAACGTCGTGTTGTCTCTCTCCTTAGACCAGAGATGCCCGGACAAGGTGGTACCTAAGAATCTCCCGGGGAACGAGTTCAGATGCACATCCCGGGGCCCCCATCCCCAGATGCTGAAGCCGGGGGTGTGGGTGGAGCCCGAGAGTGCGCGCATTTACCCGCATCCCAGGCGCTGCTGACACTTGACCTCAGGAAGCCATTTACCGGGCTGCCTAACGCCCTGCTCGGAAGGGAGTGGGTGGGGCCTCCGTCCATCCCCGGCCTCTGGAGCAGCGCCAGACACAGGAGGGATGCGATGAGCGTGTGCCCCATGGATAAAGTGATGGACAGGCAGGTGTGGCACACGAGGAGCAAAGTGGCTGCTGGGGTGCCGACCTGAACTTGGTCTCATTAGGCAGGGCTGGAGCCGAGTCATAGGTCGTTTTCAAACGAGGCAGCCTGCACTGCCCCGGGTGTTCACGGCCTTTCATTCCGTGTGTGGGGCCAGGATATTCGGACGGAATTAAAACGGCCTGCACGTCCAGCTCCCGCCACCGGCCCGGGTGGCCCGCACACCGCCGCCCTCTGGGACAGCTTCCTGTGGCTTGGCCCGGTCCCTCCTCCCCGGGCACCGGGGATGTCTGTACTGCTCCCGGAATCGACACGTGGGTGTGGGCCACCCTGCTCTCCACGCAATGTCAGGAAAGGAGGGGGAGGGGGGCCACGTGGGGGTCCTCAGAATAACGCGGGCGTCGTCAGCCTCTCCGCAGGGCCGTGCACCGAGCTCTCGGGCTCCCCGGCCTGCGACCTCTGCCCGGGGAGAGGCCGGGCTTCCGCCCGCTCTGGCCCAGCAGCTCGCTGCAGCTCCGCCCGCGCCTCTCAGAGGGGTGACACATGCCCCTCGGAGGGGTGACAGGGGTGACGCGCGCCCTCTCTGTCCTCTGCACTTCAGCGAGGGCAGCAGCTTCTGTGAGACGCTCGTGCCAGCAGTGATGGGTCCAGTCGCTCACGGAGTCACTGCTTCTCTTAACCAGAGTCTGTGACTCTCAGGTGTCAGCCGCTGAGGGCACAACAGGGAAGGAACGTGGGCACTGCCCTCCTGGGCTGGCATTCCGCTTGGGGGAGGCAGAGGGTGTGTCACGGGGGGCTGAGCGCTGGGACAAGTGACGTGAGGATAGAGGGTAGAGAGCAGCTGGCGGGGGGAGGGGGAGCTCATAGCTCATGAGGATGGTGGGGGTGGGTGCAGGACTGCCCAGGACCCTCTCCCAGGGGGAAGTGGATGAGTGTGGCTTAAAGGGGCCCCGAGTCTCGGGGTCACTGCTGGGGGCCGGTGCTGGATTTCACGCTGCTGGGGAAGGTGCGGGCTCCGGGTGGCGGTGGCACCAGCGTGGAAGGCACATCCCTGTCCTCGGCCGGCCGAGTTCAGGGACCAGGGTGTGTTCCAGTCTGTCACCAGGGGGTCCCGGGTAATCTAGGCCCGGGGGCCAGGCCCCAGAGCTCACCTGCCACCTGCCAGGGGCCTAGCTTGGCAATCCGGTGCCCAGGCAGGAGAGAGGCTGCTGGGCGCAGCGACCCTGCCCGGGGTGGGGGGCCTGTCCACGGCCTCGGACTCCGGGGCGGAGAAGCTAGGCTGCGGCGCGGTTACTAACCCGCCCCTCCCCCCGCAGGGCCTCCAAGGAGAACGAGGGGACCGGGGAGCCCGAGGAGAAAAGGTATTTGGCATGGGCTTTGGTCGCGAATGCAGCTTTCTGCAGGAAAGAGGCCGAGGGCGCCTGGGACCGTGCTGTGTGCATGTGCGTGTGTGTGCCTGTATGCATGTGCACATGTGTATGTGCACGTGTGCCTGCATGCATGTATACACGTGTATGTGCGTGTGTGCCGTCATGTATGTACACGTGCATGTGTGCCTGTATGCATGCGCACATGTGTATGTGTGCCTGTATTCATGTGCACGTGTGTATGTGTGTGCCTGTATGCACGTGCACATGTATATGTGTGTGCGCCTGCGTGTATGTGTGTGTGTATATGCACTGTATGCCTGCATGTATGTGCACGTGTATGTGCATTATGTGCCCACATGCATGTGCATGTGTGTGCGTGTGTGAGCCTGTATGTATATGCACGTGCGTATGTGCATGTGTGCCTGTATGCATGTGTGTGCGCACACGCAGGGGTGTGTGCCCAGGTGAGGTCCAGGAGCGGGTGCCGGGCCGGTGCCCCTGCCGGCCTCCGTCTCCTAGCATCGTGGCATGTGGGGGACCCTGACGCGGGGTCCTGCGGCCGGCCAGCCTGCGTCTAATCCTGGGGCGGGCTCTGCAAGCAGGCTGGCCTTCGGAGAGCGTTGTGAGCTCCGGGTCTCAGGTTTCCTCGTTGTCAGTGGGGAGAACCATGTCTGTCACGTGAGGCCGCTATGAGGCCACTACGAGGCGTGGTGAGTTAGGACAGAGCCAGGCAGCGAGCGCCATGTATTCAGAGGGTGCGAATGCAGAGAAGCAGGGCAGAGGCAGAGACAGAGTGATGCAGGGGTAGAGACAGAGATGGAGACTAGAGAGGGGGATGGGAGACAGTGGCCTGGAGGGGGAGGCGTGGCCTGGGCCCCCCTAGCTCGACTCCTGCCGCTCCCCGACACTGGCGCTAACGCTCTGGGTGGCTGAGCACGGCCGGCCCCTCCTCTGCACCTCCACGTTCCCATGTGTCACACGGGGAGCCGGGACTGCGTGATCCCCCGGGCTCCTACCCAGTCTTGTCTCTGATGGGTCCTTAAAACAGTCAATCTCCTCGCAAACATCTGTGATTTCTGATATCAGCGAGGAGGACGTTCCCATCTCCCTGCGAGGCATCCCTGTCCAACGGCGTGGAGCTGGGGCTGGGCCTGGCCGGAGAGAGCCGCCGCCCCTCCGTCACTGCGGCCACTGCCCAGCACCCGCACGGCAGGGCGCTCTCTGGGAGGGGGGCGGCAGCCCGTGCTCTGGGCATTCTCCGGAAGCTGCCTCTGCAGGCGTGGAGGGTCTCGGCTCCACGGCGTCCTGGTGCCGGGGGCAGTGAGGCCCAGATGGGCTCTCCGGGGACCCCCGAACTTGGGACTGTGGGCCAGTTGTAGGGTGGATCAAGTTAGTCACAGAGAGAAGAGCCCCCTCACTAAGGAGGCGAAGGTGGACGCATGGCCCTGCCTTGTCTGGAAAGCTGTGCTCCTGGGACAGCTCGGGTGGCCGTGACAGTCACGCCTTCCCCAGGGGTCCCGCCCAGCCTGAGGCACAGCGGCCCTCGTGACAGCAGGAGCGCCAGCTTCAGAACCAGAAGAATGAGATTCCCACCCTGGCGCTGCCTGTTCCCGCCCCGGGGCCTCACGCCAGCCCCCAGCCTCGCGGACCCGCGTCCCCGTGCAGCGTTTCGATGTCACACGCGCCGTCGCAGGAGGTGGCTCTGGGGAGCCATGCGCTGTGAGGGCAAACGGAGGTCGTGGCGGCTGGGCTGGCGGGCGCTCCCTAACGGTTCAGCATCGGGGGGACCGAAACCGATCCGTCCTGCCCACACCGGCCCCCCCGGCCCTGCTTTGTGACGAGCCGCCAGGGAGACCGCCACCCACCGCCTGCCACCCGCCGCCTGCCGCCCACCGCCCGCCGCCCGCGTGGCTCTGCAGCGGGGCAGAGGTGCCCACCGGGCCCAGGGCGGTGGCGTGAGTGTGCTGGCTGGACACCGGCCGTGTGTGCCAGTGCACAGAGGCGGTCAGGCCTGCATCCGGGAAACCCTTCAGAGCTGGCGCCGGAGGAGGAAACGGTCCATGCACCTCTGTGTGACACGAGCATGAGCACGAGCATGCCAACACCCGGAGTCCAAGATTGTCACCACCCCGCAGCCCAGAGGCCGGCTCGGGCGTTCCTGCTGTGCGTGGGGCGCATGCGCCCTCTGCTGGCAGACATTGGGAACTGCAGCCGGCGGACTTGGCCAGGGACATGGGGCCTGGGGGGACTGGAACCTTCCTCGTGGGAGCACCCACACCCAGAACACCTGCCGCAGCCCCCCAGCTGGCGGGAAAGGCCACCTTAGCCTGCTGCCCCCAGAGGGGGCCTGCCGTGGGTAGAACCAACAGGCAGGGGGCCCGAGCCTAGCAGAGCAAAGACGAGCGGAAAACCAGGAATCCTCCCTCGTGCAGACAGACGACACCTGAACACAGCGACTTAAAAAGAATGCCAGGCAGAAATGACACTCAGTAAAGTCACAGAGACATAGAAGCAAAATTCAAAATTCACTCAAACTCGAGGTTGGGATTGCGTGTGTGTGCGCATGCATGTGTGTGTGTGTGTGTGTGTGTGTGTGCGCGTGCGCATGTATGTGCGCATGCATTTGTGCCTGTGTGTGCATGTGCACGTGTGTGTGCATGCATGTGTGTGTGTGTGTGCATGCATGCACGTGCGTGCACGGCTGTCCTGCACCCAGAGGCGCCTGGTGGAGGGACGGGGCTGAGCACGGTCAGATGCCGAGGGCCTCTGCCTGCCGTGCCTCTGTATAACACGACCGCGGGCCGGTCTATCTGTTCTTTATTTCTTCATTTCCTTCCCTTGCCAGGGCGAGCGAGGCCTGGATGGGTTCCCTGGGAAGCGCGGGGAGACTGGAGAGCAGGTAGGCGGAGCCTGGGTGGGAGGGCTGAGTATTGTCTGAGGAGGAGGAGGAGGAGGAGGAGGAGGAGGAGGACAGCTGGGGCCGGGCACAGAGCTCTGACAGGCCTGGGGCCTCCACTCCGTCCTGCCCAGCCCCAGCCCACGGTCTGACGTGGGCTGTGCCGGCACCAGAGGGGAGGGGGCCCAGGGAACACGGCGCACTCCGTCGGTGACAGGACATGGGACCATGAGTGTCAAGGCCATGGTCGGCGCGCACAGGTTCAGAGTGATGTCTTCACTGCAGTCGCGGCCACTAGAGTAAGAGACGCCCCCGCACAGTGCCCCTCAGTGAGAACCGGGGTGCAGAGATGCCGGGGTGCCGTGGAACCCCAGACGTGGGCGCCCTGACACGCACCGTCAGTGGGGAACAGAGGACCGTGCAGGGCGGTGTGGGAGCACGGTCGACGACACGGGCAGCCGTCGTCAGCTCCGGAAGGACGAGCAGGAAGCTGACGACTTGCTTCCTGGTCCGTCCCGGAAGACGGCCCTCCGCGGCTGGCGGACGGGATGGGGACGATGCTTTATGGATTTAAACTAGTCAAAAAGTACTTAACTGTGAACAAGGCACTCCCCCTCTACCTCTCTCTTCTCCACTCTCTGCCACTGACTGTCACCTTCCCTCCCTCCAGGGGACACCTGGCCCTCCCGGCCCCGCGGGACCGCAGGGAGAGAAGGTGAGTAAGCCAGGCCCCCAGGGGGTACGTGGCCCAGGGCTCTGGGCAGGCAGGTGTGCAAACTGCCCACCTGAACAGATCGGGACCCCTGGGGGCCGGGGCGGGCCGGGGGGCGTGGTTCTGGGAACCAAGTGTGGACAGGGATGGTGAGTCGGGAGCAGGTTCTCAGCGAACACGTGACTTCTGGTATTGAAACTTTTTTCTACGTTCAGGAATGAAAACCCATTTAATAAACAAAACATCTCTATCGTATTCTATCCAGCCCTATTAAAATATGATGATACATAAATTGCTTTTTGGACTAAGGCAGGCCAGGAACGACTGCCAACAATCATCTTACAAACTTTGTTCCTTTTCCTGCTTTTCTCCTCTCTCCTCAGCAACATTATTATTATTATTTTTAACCAGGAGAATAGTTCTGAAACTGTCCTAGGTCTTTCATCAACACAATAGTGTGTCTTGTCATACTCGATTTTAGCACAGTGACGAGGCTTAGCTCAGGCGACGTGCTGCTTAGTCTCTGCATCTCAGCTGAATAAACTGTGGGTTGCATTCTTGGCAGATTGCGAGGTCTGTATAGGTGAACGGCATCTAGTAATCTCCGTACGTGTCCAGGCAGCGGGCACGTGGCAGGGGTGGCGTGTCCTGGATGGCGGTGGGAAGGGAGACAAGGTGCCGCCTGTCTTCGAGGCTGAGAGAGGGGCTGTCCTCCAGATTCCCAGCCAGGCCCTCGGAGACCCCAGGCACGGGTCTGGGAACAGCGGGGAGAGGCCAGCGGGCGCAGGAGGAACCCAGTGAATCAGGGTGGCTGTGGCCTGAGGCGCGTCACAGCTTCTCAGCGTCACACTGCAGAGCCCAGCCGAAGGTCACTGGCCGCCTCGGACCAACTCCCAGCGTGTTCCAAAAATGGGGAGGAAAAGGCTGCTCTGATGCCTGAGAACAGACAGGGCATGTGGTGTAAACAAACAAACAGGACCCCGGGCGGAAACCACCCCCGCCAAGGGCTGGTGTGGGGATGGTCACGTCTTCCAACTCGCCCAGGCTGCAGGTCTGGCTGAGTTCATGGTTCTCGCTCTAAGTGCTCTAGGGTTGAGATTTACAGTGTTACATGATCCTAGCGTCAGATTCTAGTATATTCTAGCAGTTCCCTGATGGGACGCTAGATCCCAAAATAAGTAGTTTATTTCAAGTTGCTAAGAGGGAAGGATCATTGAGATTTGGATCTGGGGATGACTCTTTCCTGTTACTGCTTGTGAGCACATGTGTGCGTGCGTGTGCGTGTGTGTGTGCGTGCGTGTGTGCGTGTGTGCGCACGTGTGTGCATGTGTGTGCGTGTGTGTGTGTGTGTGTGTGTATGTGTGTGTGAGAGAGAGAGAGAGAGAGAGAGAGAGAGAGAGAGAGATATTATTATAAATTCTAAGCTTCTACCTATTTGTAGACTTTTGGGGGCCCCTACTGTTTGGGAAAGAGCCGAGTTATTGCTTATGAGGATGAATGCAGCAGAAGTGGGGGAGACAAGGCCAAGGGTCATGGCATTATCTGGGGTGCTCATGGGCGTAGTCCAGAAGCAGTTATCTCGGGCGACGGGATGCCTGCCAGCTCGTCCTGTCATTCTGGGGGGACCCCGTGGAGGCATCTCAGCTGTGGCACCATCTGAGAATGTCACGGAACCACGGAGCTGATCCCTTTAACCCTCCTCCCTTGGCAGATGTGGGAACAGAGGCCCAGAGAGGGGGGGCTGTCTCCCTCAGAGTTGAGTGCGCCGACAAGCGTCACCGACGGAGATTTTAGAAAAACGCCTGACGCTGTGTAAACAGAGGTGGTGGTTTTTCCGAGTCGTGGGCGGCGGTGGGGACAGTGAGGTTCTGACTGTCCATCAGTTCAGTGTCCGAGAACATGCCTGTCCCCGCGCTGGAACCTCAGGTGACATCCAGGACAACACGTTGCCCGAGTCAGCCGTTCTCACTCCTTGGCATCCAGGGGACGCTGCCGTGTTCATTCAGGGACGTGCTTCTTCTTTGCCAGGGGGTCAGTAGTGGCCGGTGCATGCTTCCCAAGCTTCCCCAGCTGGCCCCCATCGGAAGTGATGTCCTCAAGCCACATGTGGGGACACTGGCCGCAGGGAGTGTTCTTGTTTTAGCTGTAGGTCGGTGGAATACCAGCGGTGGCGATATTCCTGTTGCCCCAGCTGGCAGATGTGCCCCGTGTAGGACCAAGATGTCGCTCACAGCCTGAGCGACCTGGCACAGCCAGTCGCCTGTGCCCAGGTCACCTGGAGGTGGTGGAGAGGGGGACGCAAACAGGGCTCGTTGTACATCGCGACTTGTCGAAAACGGATGGGTCCACCACAGAGTTTGTGATCATTGCTTATCTGAGGAACGTTTATTGGACACTGGCCCCGTGCCCGGGGGACGTGGTGACAGGGCCGCACCGCCACGCGCTGTGCCCACCGTTCCCGACACCTCCAGCCACGTGCACGCTGGAGGGTGGACCAAGGGCCGTTGGCGAGCGCAGAAATGGACTGGATGTGCTCAGAGGGTGGGGCCCGTTCCCCCCGCGTCTTCATGGCGAGCTAAGAGCTAGACACAGAAAATTCGAGACTGTCGCAAGAAGGGAGTAAGGCCGGGCGTGATGCCCACGCCTATGGTCGGGCGCAGGAAACGGGGGGTCCTGTGGGCTGGCGTGGAGATGCAAGAGCCTCGGAGGGTGGGGCACGGAGGAAGAAGAAGGGGGTGAAACGCGCACCGTTGAAACGCTGTCATCTCTCCGCAGGGTGACGTGGGGCCTGCGGGGCCACCTGGCGTCCCGGGCTCGGTGGTAAGTGGCACAGCTCCCGTGGGTGGTGGGACCGGGGCCTCACAGGCTGGTGCTGCTGGGGAGTTCAAAGAGCTCCTGCCTCTGAGAATAGGGCAGAACCTTCTGCCGAAACGAGTCGGATACGAGGCTTTCAACAGTGGAAATGGGAAAATCAGAGAGGAGTCCGCCGTTGCAAGCGTGCCGTGTGGGCGCCCTGAGTGGGGCTGAGAGGGACTGGTCATTGGGGAGATGCCGCCGTTGCTGCTGACACCCCCGGTTTGTCCCGCAGGTGCAGAGGGAGGGCCTGAAGGGCGAGCAGGTGAGAAGGGCGCGGGCCTCCCCGCCGCGGGGTGGGAGCGGGGGGGTCGCAGAGCCGAAGGCCACGGCCATGGGCTCGAAGCCGCGTGTTGGGCTCAGATAGAGCCTTTCAGAGCTGGGCCAAGGAGAGCATACACCCGCCTGCACCTCTGGGTCCTGCTGGGAGCTCAGGAAGTGAATGCTGAGTCAGCAAAGGGCCACGGGGTGGGGGTGGGGTGGGGGCGCCCCGGTGGCGCCCTGGCTACAGGGAAGGGGCATCGTGGCTAACGCGTGTTTGTCTTGTGTTACCAGGGGGCTCCAGGACCCCGAGGTCACCAGGGCCCCCCCGGGCCTCCAGGAGCTCCGGTAAGTCCCCCCGCCCCCGCCCCTCTGCTCCGAGTACCTCTAGGTCCGGTAGATAATCGTCCTTCCTGTCACCGCGCGCTGCGTCATTTCAGAAGCTCGTCCCCTCACCCTGGGCGACGATAGGCCGTGGGGTCAGTACACCTTGCGCAGGAGGAAACTGAGCTTGGGAGGATGAAATTACCGGCCGCGAGCCGTGACGGTCAGCGCCACGTGTGGAGCTGGAGTTGGGGCCCCGGCAGCCCACCCGCTGAGCCTGCTGTCCCAGACAGGCCGTGACTGGGGTCTCTGCCGTCCAGCCTGCTGTTTCAATGTCCTTTCCGATGAGCTGGAGTAAGCACAGGAGACGCTTCCCGGCCAGCCGAATCTCATCCAGCGCACGCCGGCTCCCCCCCCCCCCCGCGTTTCCGATGGAAGGGAATTTGCAGGGGCGTGGTGGAGCCCTTCAGCCTCTCTCCGGAGTTAACGGAGTTAACAACGTGCGAATCCCCACCGGGGAGGAGGCCGCGCAGAGGGACTGTGATTGTGTTGTGACTTGTGACTTGACTGCGGAGGTCGAGACTAATGGATCAGGACACAGTCGGTTCCGTGGGTCGTTGACCTCACTGCGCTCCTCCTGGCGGCAGGTGCCGCCTCTTTCAAGTTCTGGTACTGGAGGGAAGGAAGTGACGCAGCTCTCATTTCAAAGTGTCCCTGAGTCATATATCTATGACGCCATCAAGACCCTTTCTGCATTAGGATGAATGCGACTGGTGTTGCCGGGGTAAAGCTGGAGAGAAGCTTAGAAGACGTTTAATTCCAGAATAATCAGAGCAATGCCCTATCAACGAGTTTGGGTTAGAAAAAGCTGCCCTCTGTCTCTGTAACCTTAGCTGTCTTAACCTCCTGAGGCTCAGCTTCCGGAGTTCTCCACCGTTGTTCTAACTGGTCAGATTCAAAGTGAGTGACGCAGTGATGGGGTATGCTCTCCGTTTTAGCATGGATGCCTGGATGCTTATGCAGTTCAGATTATAATGGGCCAATACCAAATTTTTCTTCTATATTTCATATGCAGATATGTGCACATTAAGTCTACAGGGGCGCCAGTGTTATTTTCTTATTTTACCAATGAGGATACTGGTGCAGAGGTATCAAGTGGCCTGCACAGAGGGACGTAGCTGGTAAGAAGCAGCGCTGAGCTCTGAGCCCAGGTCTGGCCAGCCTTCGCTCTTCCGAGCCCTGAGCGTGCAGTGCAGAGATACGCACCCACGCCCCCGCCCCTCCCCCCAGGATGTGCTTCATGGCTGCCACTAAGCAATAAGAAACTGTGACGCTTAATCGTAAGGCAGCCTCCTCGACCTTTCACCCTGAGATCTGGGATGAAATAACGGATAGTCCTGCTCATAAACGCAGGTTTTATTATGATAAATGAGGGAGGGAGAGAAGGAAGAAACCTCAGACATTTGCAGCCACCTGAGGTTTATATAAAGCGAAATATTAAGGCTAACGATGTTATGGGAACAAAAAGACATGGCCTGATAATCACAGTTTAATGAAGGGGGTATGAGAAAAATAATTTGAGAGCGAACCTCGTACTCTTCAGATGATTAATGAACATTCTCTGTACGGGTCATTCCCACAGCCCATAGTGGAGGGCAGAGAGAAGGTCCCCCACCCCCAGGACATTCCAACAGCAGAATGTCTCAACCCTCCGGCCTGGTGGAGCTGGCCGGGGTGCTGAAGGGGTCCTCCAGGCCACATGCTCTTGCTTGAATGGGGTTTGGTACCATATGTGCTGCTGCTGCTGCTGAAATTCCATTGGAAGTATTTTAAAAACCCATCAGCCCACCCGCATCCCCTGTGAAAACGGGGAGGGGACAGTGATGAGAGACCAGGACCTCTAGGTTCTCAAGGCCAAGGCCAATTCCTGTCCCATCTCTCCACCAAAGGGTACATCACATGGTGGGAGCTTACGGCTTACTGCTTACTGCTTACAGGGGAGCGGCCCCACACGAGGTGTTCAGAGGGACATCAGCGTGGGGCCCGGTTGCAGTGTGATCGCATAGGGAGCAATCTGGCCGTGAAGGGCACTTGGAATTAGGAGCCCGAACGTCTGGCTCCACGTCCCAGTCCTCCCGCCAAGCAGCTCTGTGTCTTTGATAACGTTTCTTAATCTCTCTGGTCCTCTTTTGCTTCACTCATTATTTGGGAACCGTCATCACCATCACCGTCGTCACCATCATCACCACTATCATTAACATCATTGTTATCATTGTCATCACCATTATCACCATCATCACCATCATCACCATCATCACCACTATCATCTTCACCGTCATCACCATCATTATCATCATCACTATCACCATCGTCACCATCATCACCACTATCATTAACGTCATCGTCATCACCGTCATCACCATTATCACCATCATCACCATCATCACCATCAACGCCATCATCACAATCATTATCGTCATCAGCACCATCATCACCATCATCACCATCATCACCATTATTATCATCATCGTCATCACCACCATCATCACCACCATCACCATCATCACCATCACCATCATCATCACCATCACTACCATCATCACCGTCATCACCATCAACGCCATCATCACAGTCATTATCGTCATTATCACCATCATCACCATCATCATCACCATCACCATTGTCACCATCATCACCACTATCATTAACATCATC
>PVKZ01008755.1:0-14163 GCA_004027375.1 Macroglossus sobrinus
ACACACACACACACACACACACACACACACACACACACACACATACACACATATATTCATATGCCTATTTCATGATGATGTGTCTCTTGTTTTGCAAGTTAAGTAAAATTTTTAGAACTAAGAGTGTGGAATTGTGTTAAAGTTTAGCAGCAAATATTCTGCTATTATGCTGTGAGATTGTAAAATAAATGTTGCATATGAATGAATGAACTAATAGCTATACTATATAATCTAAATAACTTTAAATGGTAACAAATTTGGTAACAGGAAGTAACTCAAACAAAGATGAAAAAGAAATTTGATTGGGAATGTTTAATTCAGTTTATGACAACAACAAAATACAGCTATGTCATCTTTATATCGCAGGGAAAATAAAGCATATACATCAGAGATGTTATCCTGTCTATGATTTTATGAAATTGGCTTTATGGTTTCTGAGCTCCAAATTTAGTCAGGAAACCAACCAATTATAAATGGTAACCTTGGGTAAATAAGTTCCCTAACTTCTCAAGCCCTCAGTCATCTTATTAGTATAATAATTTTGTCTACACCATAGGGATGTTTTGAGAATTGTATTTTAAAAAATATATATGTACTGGATGTAAAATGATGCAATTATTGATTAACAGTTTGACAATATCTAAGTAAGTTAAACATAATTAGACATGTAACTCCACAATTCTACTTTTCAGTATTTACCCCAAATAATTGAGAACAGGTGTTCAAATAAAAACTTGGACATGAGTGTTTATAGCAGTATTATTCACAATAGTCAGAAGAATGGAAAAAACTAGGTTGTCCACCAACCAATGAGTGGATGTATTAACAAAATGTATAGATTATGCCCTTGTCACTGAGTCATTTTCTAAATAAAACAGGTCATGAAGTAGGGGTGTTCCTATACCCACACCTCAACCCCTTTTCCTTAGTGCCTAATGGCTTGCCTTGCACATAGCTGTCCCTCAGTAAAGGTTTGCATAATGAACACTTGGACTTTGGATAGAGAATCTTCTCTGTAAGGATATAGCCTCTGACATAGCTCTCATCTGAAAGTCATCTCCCAATTTCCACTGAGTATGTAATGCTCAGAATATCACAATCTTCTGACCCTTATCTTGAAATATATTCCTTAGGTATAGCTTTAACAATAATATGTAACTAATATCCATTTCAACCACTGCCATATTTGTGGTTCATTTAAACCTTGAAAATTTTTTGCTCATCTTTACCTTGTGACTAAAAACTGTTCATTGAATTTGACTTGATGTTTTCATTGTTACCTAATAGAGACTAGGCTAAGCACACTTCAGGTATGCACTGGTTGATAGTTTGCGGAATGACCACTCATTATTTCAGAAGCTGTGATCACGAATGTCTTTTCTAAATCATTTGGCTTTAAAATAAAATCTAAATATTTTTCAAGATTAGACAATTTTGATTATACCATATGATTAGTAGGTATTTTCTTGCTTTAATTCAATATCACCATTTACCATTAAAGTCAGAAAACAGATGAATAGAGATAAGAAGTACATTGCAATGCCAATCCTGAACTCTTTGACATATTTTGGCAGACACACTTCTGGTTTTCATAAAAATAATCAACTGCAAAAACCATTGTTCATATAGCCTTACCTAGAATGACTCCATATAAGTAAGCTTATTGAATTCAAGCTTAAATATATGCCTGACTTACTGTCTTAGGCTGCTATGACAAAATACCACAGACTTAGTGGTTATAAAAAACAGGAATTTGTTGTTCAGACTCTGGACATAGAAGAAGTCCAAGATTGATGCACTAGCATGGTCGTCTTCCAATGAGGGCTCTCTTGCTGGTTCATAGCCAGTGCCATCTCTCTGTGTCTTCACATGGTAGAAGGAAATCTGGAGCCACTTTTGCAAAGTACAAATACCATTTGTGACGGCTCCATCCTCATGGCTTATGTATCTCCAAAATGCCCCACCTACTAATGTAATCACATTGGGCTTTAGTATTTCAATATATATGAATTTCAGGGGAATACAAACATTCAGACAAAAATAACACTTACCAAAATTACAGAGTTGAAGTAGGATTAAAATGAAGGACTTAACTAACCAACACTTTTCATATGTAGTTTTGGATTACATTAATTACAATAAATTAATTATAATAAAGTAAGAAATACCTATCCTGATTAGGAAAATTTTAAGTGCCAAATTATATAAATATATTGTGTAGTTTGAATATGTTTGTATATGTGTGTATGCCTGCACAAGTATACATATGCTTGGCATCTGTGATGTGGGTGAGAGAAAGAGAAGGTGTAGAAATAGGATGCATAAAACACAATTCCTGCCCTAAAAACTCTTTTTTTGCCTTAAAAGCACTTAAGTAAAGAAAACTTATTTTCACTTCTATACAAATGATTTGGATTAATATTTACTTAAAAACTGAAATAGAGAAACTGTCATCATAGAAAAAATTTACTTGCCTTCAGTATAACTCAGCAGTTCTTTTACGTATACCTAATTGACTTCCTACTGAATTTCCTACCAAAGTAATTTCAGATTTCCTCTAATCTTATCAAATGACCTGATCTACCTCTCTTTTTCTGCCCTCCAAGAAGACAACCCCTGTATTGACTTTATTGAGATTAAAATCATCAGACAAGTGATCCCTTAACTATATTTTTCTCTTCCACCATAATTATCTCTGAATTATCACCCTTGTGTGTCTATAGTCCCTCTTGTGAGGAAAAATGCCTTTCTGAACAAAGCTTTCCCTGTTCATCACAGTTCTGTGTTGATTATCTTCATTTGCTCCTTCCCATCCCTGCATGATTTCTCTGCCTTTCTCTGCCTTGCTCTCTGAGTTGTAGAAAACCAGCCTCTTCAGACTACATCACTCAGCAACTCATACCCTCTGGATCTTCAGATTTGAACAAGGGCAAGCAATAGGAGAAAATCAGAGGGCGGAGGAAGAAGATATCAGGCAATTTATTTTCTTACCCCTGATCTTTGCCCTTTGAAACTTTCCTGCTTCACTATAGTTTTAACAGGGGCTGCATATAGGTCCTGGCTCCTATAGATAACCCCATTTCCTCTGCTTCAGCTCTCACTTAGACTTAACTAAAAACCTTTCATTCCTTGCCTCGCACCCTCAGATCAATGGGTCATTTTTTTGCTTTCACTTATTATTTTTAAATATGTTAAAATCTTATCAATATTGGGGCACTCTCCCTCTTATCCTTCTTATTCTTCCAAGCTTTTGCCCTATGGTAATCTTTCAACCCTTTCTTCAAAGAGTTGTATACAAATATTAAAATGCAATATCTACTTCTGTAACTGTTTTAATAGAATTACTTATTTTTTACTAATATGTAACCAAGATAAAAAAGCATAAGTGTCCTGCTTAACAAATTGATAGAGGACTAATACCCCATAACCCCACTGAGATCAAGACCTAGAATGCAGCAGATCTCCAGATGCTTCCTACGTAGGCTTTCCTGATCATATATCCTCCCTGCTTCCTGCCTTAACAATTATCCTGAATTTTGTAGTATTTATGTTTTTTCTTTACTTTAGAGTTTTACTACTTATGTATCAGTAAAAAGAGGTTAATTTTGTTGTTTTTGAATTTTATAAGTAAAATCATAACAGTAATTTTTTTCTACATTGTATTTTTTCACTTAACATTATGTTTTTATGACTCAGAAATGTTTTTGTATGCATCTGTAGTTTATTTTCATTGCTGTTTAGTATTCTACTACATAAATATACTATAATTTATTTCTTCTTACAGTTGTATATTTGACTTAGTAGTTTTGAACTATACTCTATGAATCTTCAAGTACATGAATCTTAGTGAACATAAGCAAACGTTGGTATGGGGTTTATGCCAATGCATGAGATAAGCTGTGTCATATTATGTCTGTCTTCCAGATCTACCCAGATATGACTGATTGTTTTCCAAAGTGATCTTAACAGTGTACACTATCCCCAACCAATTGTGAAAATTCCTGTTGATCTATATTCTCGTCAACACTAGGTATTAGTTATTACACCATTCACCATTCCATTCATTGTCAAATTACATCTTATTGTGACTTTAGGTTGCATTTATTTCCCTGACTACTAGTAAGGTTTAATATTAATTGAAGTGCTTTGTAATATTTTTCCTAATTTTTCAAGTTTTTGCCTTTTTTCTTATTGCACTTTAAGAACTTTTAAGGTATTCAAGATATGAGATTTTATTGGTTACATGTGTTGCAAATATCTTTTGTCTCATATGTAGGGTGCCTTTTTTATTTTTTAATTACTATTCTTCGATAAACATGAGTTCTTAATTTTAATGTAGTCCATTTATCAGTCTTTCTGTTTTTGTCTAATTTTTTTTTGTATCTGGCTTAATAAACCAATCTCTACTCTCAAACTTCTAAAGATTGCATTGCGAGTCTACTATGTTATATTCTACAACTTTATTTGTTTCTTTCACATTTAAGTCTATAGTTTATCTGGAATTTATTCTGTGTGTGTGTGTGTATTATTAGGTGAGATAGAGGTTCATTTAATTTTGTGTTTTACTTATGAATAATTAGTTTTGGCAACAATATTTATTTAAAAGACTATTTTCCTCAATGTTTTACAAAACTACCATTGATAAAAATCAAATGTTTATATTTGTGTGGATCTGTTTCTAAGCTTCTATTCTGTTCCATTTATGTCTTTGTTTTTCCTTTCATTAATACTGCTGTTAATTATTGTATCTTTATAGTTATCCTTGATGGTTAACTATAACATTAATCTTTTTCTTCATATTGTCTTGGATATTTTTGGCTCTTTGTGTTTGCACATAAATTCTAGAATTTGCTTTCAAGTTCCTCAAAGAAAAATAAAGTAACTATTTAGTATTTTGGTTATAATTACAATAAATGTATGTATCAATTTGGAGAGAGTTGATACAATTCCAATATTTAATTATCTAATAGTTCAACATAAAAATATAAACTTGTGTATTAGCCTTGCACAGGGCCATGCTAATCTCTACATTATTCTAGGATAGATTTGTTGAAATTGGAGAAACAGAGTATGTAGTCAAAAATGGGCTACTTGAATTCGAGCTTTTGGAAGTGTTTGGTGATGAAAAAGTCAGGAATATAACCGGGGAATCATATAAGTAAAGGATAGTGGAGAAAATAATTATTAGAAATGAGAAATCTGAGCAATTAAAAGGACACATTCCAGGTTTCATTTTCAAGCTGTAGAATGAGAATAATGGAAATATCTACCACTGAGTATTATTGTAAAGTTTAAATAAAACAATTCATATAAAACACTAAAAATGGTATGTTGTAAGGGCTCACTAAATATCAGCTACTGTTTTTTATTTTATAAAATTCATCTGTAATTAAAGTGAATTTGTTTCTCAGAAAGCTTCCTGAGCTTATATATTGTTCACATTAAGGTTATCTCCTTTGACTCTGAGCTGGACAGCTATTTGAAAAGGGGCAAATGAGACACATGTATATGAACTATCTATTTCAAAAATATGTATTTAGGCAATAAGCTTAGGGATAGAACTAGATATAGTTCTGAAGATATATGTTAGACAAGTATACATCCTATGTATGGTATATTCCAGTCAACCATTAATAACATTAGTTTAAAGAATATTAAACTAAAAATTATTAAATATTACATAATGAATCATTTAATTTTCAACATATTTCAAAGTACCCCTTTAGATGCAGTGTTCTGAAATAAGCAGAATCTGTTTAAATGGGATAGTACTAGTGTTTACTCTTCAAGTGATTTCGTTCTTTCTATAAATTATAAAACAAAAGGCAAAAATCAAAACTTCTGATTTCAGGTAAAATTAACACGTAATTCATGCGAGCATTTCTTATAATGATGATATAAGAGACAGACATGCTGATTAAATGTGTACCACCATAATAGCCTACAGCCTTCTTAAAAGCATCCCATTTATTGTGTAAATTTAGTGCAGCTTCAGAAAAGCCCCTAGAATTAATTACATAGAAAGATGGGCATTCTAAGTAGTAGCAGTGCAAATAAGGAAAAAAAAAAAAAACAGAGGAGGTAAGGATACAAAAAAATTATCTACAATCTATTCTGAAGAATTACAGGTAGGAAGTTAGATGGGGGCTACCAATTTTAAATTATTTCTACTGTGCAAACAGCAAAATCTTAAAGCCACATGTCTCTTAAGTACATAACTTAAACCTCCCTAATCATTCCCAAGATCACCAGCGGGGGAAATCACCACTGTGAAAATTGATAATTCAGGAAACTATTTGTGAAAATTACGGCAAATATTTCGGGATTAAATTCTTCAGGAGGATGCAGGCATGACAAATTTGATGGTAACAATTTCCTGGCATGCGTGCTCATTAGCTTGGATTTTCCCTCCTGACCACATTCAAGAGACTACCTCTGAAGCGAATAGAAGCCTGCCTGTGGTACACATTTGGACCTTTCTGAGCAACTGAAGGAAGGAACTCTGTAAATGTCCTTCTCACCCACAAACACCTGAACATCAGACTGCCAACTACATTTTTCTCAATTCACTGGCAAAGGCATGTTTAAACCTCATTTAAATATGTAATTGCTTTCTTCGTTACTTATTTCTTAGAGCTTTCATATTGGTAAATAGCTTGTGACTAAATGCTTGACCCATGTCTGAGTTATGCAAACATTCTCAGCCTCTTCTGATGTTTCTTATTCATTCACTCACCACATCTTTATCAGGTACCACCAATGTGCTGGGCACTATGTCGGATATTTGTAGAAGTTGGTGTATGAAATAAACATTCTCTATGATTTTACAGAATTAATAGTTTGGGGATAATTATTCAGTTCTTGTAGCTTGCCTCTTCTCTCATTCTCCATAGTAGTATATTCTATAACACTTATCACTGCTCTGCAAACAATAAAAATTTCAATAAATGTGTGTTCAATTAAGAAAATGACAATAAGAGATTGAAAGGGCATTTGGAGCTCAGAAATTAAAGTCACTGAAAGAAAGGTTAAATGATTTTTCTGAAGCTAGTGTTTACCTCTTTTTTTTTTTTTTTTCTTATTCTCTGAGGCTTAGAAACTGCTGTGGCTGCAAGAAAACTCTGAATGAGGTGGTCATCTGCTCTGCATTAGTGTCGCTCTTTATTAGTGTGGTGAAGCTGTGCTGACTGTGCTCAGACAGGGAAAACCAAACAAGTAAGCATGATTAGGACTTATTAATTTATTAATAGTCTCATTGTTTTTGCTGCTTGCTGCATGCATCTGATAACAAGAGTTAAAGTACTCATCATTTATTCTTCCTATGGTCCTTAATCTGACTTTGGGTTTGTTAATCTTTCAACATTTATTGATTGCATTTTAAAACAAATTAATTTTGGTTAAGCAAGAAACTTCATAAATAAAAAAATGGAAAGATAGTAGTTTTATCTATGGGGTATGTGAATTACTTTGTCTTTGAAATTAGTTTATTGCTAGTCTTTTTACTATACTATAATACATTGCACTCAGGTGTACTATATTTTTTAAAGTGAAAAATAATTTAAATGACTGTTCTTTTTCATCTAACTATATAGAAATATAAAATGAGCTAATAATCAGTTTATGTCTATTAAGTTATTTGCTTTTGGAAAAAAGAAAAATGTACAGTTATGTTGACTTGAAGCAGGTGATACAATCTCCAAATGAAGAGGAATTTTTTGCTGTCTCTTCTCCCAGAAGATGATTTTCAAAATATTCACAGTGGCCGGAACATGGAAGCAACCACAGTGTCCTATGATAGATGATTGGCTAAAGAAGCTTTGGCACATATATACAATGGAATATTACTCAGCTTTAATAAGAAATGAAATACTGCCATTTGTGACAATGTGGATGGACCCTGAGATAATCATACTAAGCAAAATAAGCCAGACAGAAAAAGTTGAAAACCACATGATATCACAAATGAACAGGACAAACAAACAGAGATTCATGGACATGGACAATAGACTAATAGTTACTGGAGGGTAGGGAGATGGGGAAAGGGAGAGTATACAGGGTAAAGGGAGTCAAATAGTGATGACAGAAAGAAATCTAACTATGGGAGGTGAATACACAATGTAAACATATATATGCCTTACTGTTAAAGTGTACAGCTGAAACTTATTGGATTTCATTAACTAATGCCATCATTAAATAGATAGATAGATAGATAGATAGATAGATAATAAAAATAAAAAGTGTTAGAAGACAATGGGATGCTAAAAGAATGGTGATCCTAAACCTAAGAACCTGTTTCTGTGATTTGAGTCCTACGCTTTCATGAACATTCACCCTGGATGGTTTCAGGGCAAGGTTAGCCCTAAAGTTGAGTTAACTTTAGTTAAACTTGGGAAAGAAAAAACATTCTCTGGAGAGTTTGAGAATGCAAGGTAATCTATTTACTATGTAAAAGAAGTCCCAGCTATGCAGGGAAAAGAGTAGGAATAAAGAGAGGCAGAGATAAAAGACAAATTAATGTGTTGATGAGAATCTGTGAAAGAATGAAGAATAAAGCAGCTTATAATTTCACAGAACCCAAAATGATGGGTGTGAGGCACAGAGGGACTATTTAGCTTCAACTTCCCAAGTAGAAGTCTGTCACATTTTAGACTCTCTATAAATATTTATTTTATGAATAAATAATGTCAATTCAATTGGATTTTCAGACAGTGACAGACTACAACTTTTGACTAGTGGCCCAAATACAGTATAAGTAAGATAATGTAAAATACTAGAATAGTGCCTGACACAGAAAATTCTATATAAATGTTGGTAATTAATAGAAGTTTTTATCATCATTATTAGAATTACTAGTATTATTTCCTTGGTTTGGAAAAAAGTAATGTTCTCTGGTAGAAAATAAGGTCTCTGAAGGAAGATAGAATTGATCTTAATGAGTGCAATATAGAAGGAAAACTTTGCTACTTTGGTAGTACTAGATAATTCATAGAACCTTGACCTACATAGTGAAAATACAATAAATTTCAACACTTAGAAAAACTAAACTTGATTTTTCCACCTATATAATCACCTCATCAGATATTCAATGGAGCTATTTATTTTCTACAGTGTGTTAACTAACTCTTTTAGATTCCACTTTGAGGGCATTTTGAGAAAAATGATATATATTATCAATTCAGATAATAAAATACCATCTTAACATTTACGTATTCAGATTAGTAGTTCATTACAAACTCTAGGATATCTACATATAACTAAAGTCTCAATTGTACCTATTATAGAGATGTACAAACTGGAGCTCAGAGAGGTTACTTGATTTGATTGACAAAAATAATAAATCTGGGGTGCTGAGATGAAAAGCAACAGGTATTTATGGAATCTTCTCTAGAGAATTTATTCTCATTTGAGAAATAGGTTTTTTTTTCTTTTTTTCTTCACGGACTAAACAAGATGAAGAGGAAAAGGCAAAAAAAAAAGAGTACAACATATTTGATATAAATTAATTCTTTGTAGAAAGACTGACAGTTTATTCAGGCTGCTATAACAAAAATACAATAGATCGGGTAGCTTATAGACAACAGAAATTTATTTCTTATAGTTCCAGAGAATGGAAAGTCCAAGGTGCCATCAGATTCAATAACTGGTAATATCACTTCAGTAACATCACTTCCTAGTTTATAGCAGCTACCTTCTCACTGTGTCCTCACCTGCAAGAGACAAAGGAGCTCTCTGGCATCTCTTTGATAAGAGTACTTCTACCATTCATAAGGGCTCTGTCCTCCTGAACTAATCACCCCCATAAGGTACCACTTCCAAATGCCATCACATTGGGGATGAGGTTTCAACATATATGAATTTTGGAGGAGACACAAACTTTCAGTCTATAGCAATGACAAAGTTTTGTCTTATATTAATGACTAATAACAATAATAACAATAGTTAAACATATAGCACTTACCATGTGCTAAGTACCTGGTAAGTTCTAAACACATGTACATTTGTTTAATCTTCATAGAAACCTTTAATGTGAGAACTAGCATTATTTCAACTTTACTTATGAAGAAGCTGAGGCACAGAAAGGTCAAGTGACTTTTCCACCATCACACAGACAGAAAACGGCAGAGCCAATATTCTAACCCAAGCCAGTTGACTCCAGGGTGCATGCCCTTAGCCACAGATGTTTGAAATGAGTTCCTTGCACTTGGACTCTGGTATAACATAGTCAGGAACTTATCTCAAGTTCCAGAACACTATTTTACCTTAAGGAAGACAAATTTTGTCTTTTGATCATTTCCTTTTAATTATTTTGCTTTCTTTGAATGTAATTGAGTTTTGCACTTAAACTGTTCTTAGTAGGCTATAAAGTTATATTACACTATATGTCCAGAAATTATTTCAAAACATATTTTAAAAGCTAAAATTAATATTGATAAAAGTTAAAAATTTTTATTAGAAGGTTTTCAAGTATGGGTGTCTATAGATTGAATAAATAATTACAAATTTTATCATGTGAGATTCCACACTGTGTTATATTATAAAAAAAAGATCCTGCTCAAAAACATTGAAAAGTCACTTATATGCCAGAAACTACAATTTGAATAAGTTCTTTATCCAATTGTTCTTAATCTGTAAAACAGCAATAATGGTTCAACCTAATAAAATCATATGTACTAAAATTTAAAGTCCCTATGGGAAGGATGTTTTGTTGTTGTTGTTGTTGCTTTGCTTTCTATTGTAACCTCAAAATACCTAAAACAGTGCTTTAACATAGTAAATAATTACTTCTTAATTTGTGGAATAAGTGTAAATATTGAATAGAAAGAGAAAATGAAAATCAGCATTAACTAATAAATTTAATTAGCAATGGAAATAATGGCTTAATTTTTAAAAAACTCTTTTAGAGCCATTTTAAGTTTACAATAAAGTTTAGAGGAAGATACAAAGATTTCCCACCTCCCCGCTGCTCCAACACATGCAAAGCACACTCCCCACCCCTTATTATTATCTCCCATTAGATTGGTACATTTGCTATAATTGATAAACATATATTGACATATTACAATCATTAAAGTCCATAGTTTACATTATAGTTCACTCTTGTTTTTTTTACATTTTATGAGTTTGGACAAATGCATAGTGACATATATCCATTATAGCAGTATACAGAATATTTTCACTGCCCTAAAAATCTTCTGTGTTCTGCCTGTTTATCTCTTCCTCCCCCAAACCCTTGGCAACCACTGATATTTTTACTGACTCCATAGTTTTGCCTTTTCCAGAATATTATACAGTTGGAATCATACAATATGTAGCCTTTTCAGATTGGTTTTTTTCATTTAGTAATGAGCCACTTAAAGTTCCTCTACGTCTTTTTATAGCTTGATAGCTCATTTGTTTTTAGCCATGAATAATATTTCAGTGTCTAGATGTACCACAGTTTGTTTATTTATTTATCTATTGAAGGACATCTGGATTGTTTCCAAGTTTTGGCAGTTATAAATAAATCTGCTATAGACATTCTTGTGCAGGTTTTTGTGTGAACATAAGTTTTCACCTCCTTTAGGTAAATACTAAGGAGCACAATTGCTAGAACTTATGGTAAGAATATGTTTAGTTTTGTAAGAAACCACCAAAATGTCTTCCAAAGTGATTGTACCATTTTATATTTCCCACTAGCAATGAAGAAGGGTCCTTGTTGCTCTATTTCCTCACCAGTGTTTGGTGGTGTGAGTGTTCCAGATTTTGGCCATTTCAACAGGTGTGTAACAATATCTTGTTTTAATTTGAATTTCCCTAATGACAAAAGATGTGGAACATCTTTTAGTATGCTTATATATCATCTGTATCTCTTCATTGTTGACGTGTCTGTTAAGATTTTGGGCCCCTTTTTTAAAAAAATTTAATTACTTCTAAAAAATTTCCCCCACCTTCTGCCTCCCAGAACATCCTGCTATCTCCCTCTCCCTCTGTGCTCCTTTCTCACCCCTCACTTCCTGCCACTCAAGGCCTGCTACATTGGTGCATCTTTGAATCGAACTGTTTATTTTTTTACTGTTGAATCTTAAGAGTTCTTTGTATATTTTGGATAAGAGTCCTTTATCAGATGTGTCTTTTGCAAATATCCTTTCCCATTCTGTGTCTTGTCTTCTAATTCTCTTAGCTCCAGGAGTGTTTTGATCAGTTCTTTTGCATTTTCTACATAAACGATCATGTCATCTGTGAACAAAGACAGTTTTATGTCTTCCTTCCCAATCTGTATGCCTTTTCTTTTCTTTTCTTACCTTACTGCATTAGCAAGGATTTTTAATACAATTTAAAAAGGAGGGGTAAGTGGGGATATCTTGTCTTGTATCTGATCTTAGTAAGAAAGCTTTGAGACCCTTACTATTAAGTATAATTTAACTGTTGGCTTTTTATAAATAGTCTTTATGAAGTAAAGAAAGTTTCCTGCTTTGACTTAGTTTTTTTTTTTTTTTTTTTGAGCATTTGCTACATACCAACCACTGAGTTCAGCATTTTATGTGTTCTGTTTTACTTTAGCTCTACAATTTTGGTAATATTACCTACCTTTTATAATTACTAAGAGATATTCAACCACTTTCCAAAGATAACAGAGCTAGTAAATTGATCTACTAAGTTGGCAAACAATACCTCTTCCCATCACAGTAGTTACTGTATATGCTCTTATCTTTTGTTTTCTGCTTTTATTTTTCTGTGTTCTCCCACTAGAATATTTAAAAATATGAGGTCAGGAACTTCTCTGTTTTGTTCACTATTTAATCCCCAGTGTCCAAAATTGTATCTGACCCATAAATAGTTCCTGTATGAATAAATGAATTAGCAAATCGCATGTGAGTCTGGGTATTCAATTCTGATGCTTAAGCCCTTCATTATTTTGTACTACATGTGAAATAGAATCATGAAAGAGTCTCACTGAATAACCTCACCCTCTAGACCAAAGATGATCAAGTAACAGTGCCTTCTTTAGGTTCTTATAAATAAAGGTATGTGGGAGAAGGTTGTTAGGTTCCTATCATAAAGCCACAATCCTGGCTTAGAATTATATAGAATTATACCTAACAATTAGTATCGTTGATTAAATCAGACTGTAAGGCTCTAAACACAGAAGAAAAACCTGATTTTTTTTTAAAAAAAAAACCTTTACATATTTACAAACTAGTTTAATTTAAATCAAAGAACAAAGAGACTTTTCCTATTACTCTAACCCTGTTAGCTGCTGTATGTCATTATTACTCTTGAGATCTTTCTATTATTTCAAAATATGAAGTTAAAATTAGTGAGGGAATTTGAGTATCTATATTTCCCAGCTGGATTTTTTTTAACCTGAATAATTTGCAAGTACACACTCAGGGTTTTGACTCTGTAGTTTTAATGCCAGTTACGAAATGGTCAGGTTACAACACTAAGTTAATAAGTAGAGACCACGATAGTGTTACAACAACAGGGCCTTGGTGGCATTTCAAAGAAATCAAAGGCACAATTAATTATGTCTGGTTAGATTCAAGCTGTGTGGCTCTTTAGATTGAGTTTGTTCTAAAGTCCTAGTCTAAAGCCAGTATAGGTACCTCTCCATTTGTGTGTTCCTGGATTGCACCTATAATCATAATTAGCTAAGTAATACTTGATGCAATTGCTGTATACAGCTTTCTGCCAGCAGATACTATACAAATAAGTTTGTTTAGAGTTGGTTCTATAACAAATAGATTCAGGAAATCATCCATATTAGTTTTACAAAGTAATACAAGCCCTGAAAGACATGTGGGAGGAAAAAAAATTTTGGTAAAACTGGAAAATATAACTCATATTACATACATGTTTCCTCAGATAGTTATTCATGGAAACGTCTTGACAAACTTAAAGTATGATCATAATTCAAATTTATCCAATTAAAAACTCACTTTCTTCACATAATAAGCCAAAGAAGACATTTCCTGCCCCGACCCGCAGGGCAAAACAACGCGGGGTGAGGAGGAACCTGTGGAGGATGAAAGTAGGACAGGAGACACAAAGAAATAGAGGCAAGACAAAGTTCTGATCAAGCCTAGTTTATTGTAGGTAGGGGTAGAGTATATAAAGGGGAGGATTTGCATAATCACGGTTGCCTTGGATATCCAACCGCAGAACATTCCATTTCTTTATATG
>PVKZ01008756.1:0-14164 GCA_004027375.1 Macroglossus sobrinus
AATAAAGCTGGCAAAAAAATAAGAGCCATATTTCTGCTCCTGCCTGCTTTTAAAGATATTTCAAACACTAAAGACAGTCTGCTATACTAAACAAGTAATTTTCAATTACTGTTTAGAAGTATTTGATTAGTTTTGTAACCAGTGTTTAAAGATTTGGGGAAAGTTATTTTGTTAAATCATAAGTAGCAAGAGAGCATTCAGAAAAATATTGACCATTTGCCTTTTTTTAAATTGCTATTATTAATTGGTGGTTTTCAACTTCATAGGATAGATAAAAAGGCATTACATGAAGTAGAAATATCAGTCAGTATTTTTCTCTACACCGTCCCCACTTTCCCTTAGTGTTACACACAGTCATGGGTGGTTTCCAAGGTCGTCAAGGGAATCTTGACCTCTAACCAGTCTCTGTCTCCATTTATATAGCATCCTTCCATGCACAGCCATTCCACATCCCCTGGATTTCTTGTGTACCACTGTGATGGCAGATGTATTCCAGCACCAATGTTCAGCTAGAGCACCATTAATTAAGAGTTCATTAATATGGGCCCTGGCATCACTAGCTTCTGACCAAGCCTTTCCCCTACAGTGCTTCTTAAAAAGCCAAGGGCCTTGTAAGTCTGTTCACTGTTTTCCTCCTTTGTCTAGCTCACAAACCACTTGTGGGGGAGCAAACATTGATCTAAGCCTTTAGCTTCCCCTTCAAGTTCTCTTTTCATTTCTCAGTTACAGGGAGATCCCCAAGGTCCAAATCTTCATTCCTAGTTCCCCAGGGCCCTCCTCATGGAGCCTGTGGATGCAGGTATGTTGGTGTTGCCTCTCCAAGGCTCATCACTCCTCTGCGACCAACTGATCTTTAGCTTTGATACACTAGGCGTGTATGGAACTTGTGCCTACACTTAAGCAGTTAGATTTGGTCCTGTATGAGTTTTCTATGGCTGCTATAACAAATTACCACAAATTTGGTGGTATAAAACAACAGAAATGTATTGCATCCCAGTTCTGGAGGCCAGAAGACCAAAGTTAGTATCACTGCTATAAATCAAGTTTGGCAGGGTTGAGCTTCCTCTGGAGGCTCTCGAGGCGACTTCTTGCTAACTTCTTCCAGCTTCTGTTGGCTACCAGCATTTTTTGGCTATATCCTTATCACTCTAGTCTTCAAGGTCAGAATTTTCCACTTTCTCTCTGTTCTTTCTTAACATTGCTTTCTCCTCCTCTGCATGTTTGTACGTGCCTATGTGATCTCCTTTGCCGCTCTCATAAAGATAATTGTGGTTAAAGGCCCATCCAGATAGCCTAGGATGATCTCCCTATTTCAAAATCCTTAGTTTTATCTGCAAGTTCCTTTTTTACCAAACAAGGCCCTATTTTCAGTTTCCATGCATTAGAACCTGTTATCTTTGTGGGCCTTTATCTAACCGACTTCAGGACCCAATTTTTGCCCCTGCTCTAGTCCAACCCACTGGGCCCACCCCTCTTTTCCACTTACATCTTCTGTTGAAAACTTCCTGCAGATAATTGTCTAATAAATCCACACAATATAACAAAGTCTTGGCTTTCTGATTGAAAAATTACTCTTAACCTTTATATACTTTCCCAACCTGGGAGCTAATAGTTCCTGGCTCCAGCTTGGGAGGGAAAGGGTGATTCTTACATTTGTTAGTCACTGAAACTCCCTCATAGGAACAGGCTTAGGTTTTTCACATGCTTCATAGTGGCACATTTGGAAGACAGACAAGCTACTCTCTCATATTAATATAGTTCATGTCACAAGATATAATCTCAGTATCATAACATGCCATTTTTGACATAATTTATGCAGGAGTGAGGATGGAAAGGAAGACAGAACATGAAGGGAACACAGAGTCACACCCTGTCATATTTATCTCTGTATGTAATATTTTAAAGTTTGTATAGGTACATATCAAATGATAATAGTATTTACTTTTGAGGAAGAAAGTGAGATTCAGGAAGGGATCAAAGAGGGACTTTTTTCTCAATATTATCATTTAATGTTGTAAACATTAAATAAATGTTTGTCTAAGTAAAAATAAATAAATGTATATAATATATCATTCAAGAGGGAAAACAAGACACCAAACAATGATTACAGAATGATCCCAGTTAAATAAAATAAAACCAAATTATCTATGTATATGTTTATATGTATAAGTAAGTTTTAAAGGAATAGGCAAAGTTCTGGAAGGATGCTCACTGAGAGGCTGACAGTGTTCACCTCTGTGGCAGGAAGGGGATGTGATGTTCAATATTTCTTGTATATACTGCCTGTTGTTTGAATTCTTTAGCATGAAAATATAGTCAGGTAGTATGGTGGTTAATTCTATGTGTCATCTTGGCTAAGTTATACTGCCAGTTGCTTGGTCAGATGTCTAATTAGATGTTGTTGTGAAAGTTTTGTTAGACGTGATTATCATTTAAACCAGTGGACTTTGAGTAAAGCAGATTAGTCTCCATAATCTAATGGAGACTAATAGTCAAACATCTGGAACAGTTGAAGGCCTTAAAAGACCGAGGTCCCAATTGCGCCTTCAGACTGTGTTTGAACTTGAGGTGCAACATTAACTCTTCCCTGCACCTCCAGCCTGCCTGCCAGCCCTGCAGAATTAACACTTGTTAGCCCCTGCTCCACAATCATGTATTCATGTCTCCTATTGGTTCTGTTTATCTGGAGAAACCTGACTAATACAGGAAGCAACAGAGATGAGAATATAGAAAGTAAGTTACTTCTCCATTCAGAACTCTTCTGCTTCAAAGATGTGCTCTGGAGCTGAAAAGACCTGGCTTGGAATTCCAGTTTCACCACTTTTGTGTCATTGACCAATTAAACTTTATAGATTTCTGCTTACTTGTTGGTATACACAAGAGAAATAATGGAAATAATCATTTGCATTACTGTGAAAAATCAAATGATACAGAGCCTGGGATATTGAGCATTATCAAAACTCAGCAAATGCCATTTATTGTTATTAATAATGTTTTTCATTTTATGCTAAGAAAGTACCAGGAAGCAATTTGAAGGGTTTGAGCAGGAAGTAAAATAATCTGATCTGCTAGGAAAAAAAGGATTCTGGCAGCTATGTGGGGAATGCATAAGAGGGCAGCAAAGTAGATAAAAATTCAATTTAGGAAGCTATTATACCAACATAGAGGAGATTAGATAATTTGGAGTGGGATGGTGGTGGAAGAGATGGGGAGATGAAGATAAGTGGTAAGATTTGAGAAACACTTAAGGGTTCAAAATTTTATTGCTTTGACTTCTGCTTATGGTAGGACAGGGTAGCTTTCAACAGGCCAATGCTCCTATAGAGAACAACAAGAAAATCTCATTAAAATATGACATACGTTCCCACCACAAAAAAAGAAGTGACAATTATGCGACATGATGGAGGTGTTTGCTACTGCTGAGGTGGTAATTATATTGCAATATTGAAATCTATCGATTCAACACGTTCTACAGCTTAAACTTACACAATGTTACATGTCAGTTATATCTCAACTTAAATGAATTTTTAAAAATAATGTAAGATAGGGACATGAGGGTGGACTAGGACTGAATGTAAATGAGGATGGCGCAGGGGGCTCTGTACCTGAGGGTTACCTGCATGGTGGACACATGGTAGTTTGGTTTTCTATTGTTCCTTAAACTGTTAATATACATGATACATTAAATACAATGTTTATATTTATAATGTTAACATACATGATATAATTAAATATGTTAATATTAAATATAATTAAATATGTTTTTATTTATAATGTTAATATACGTAATATAATGTTTATAATGTTAACATACATGATACATTCAATATAATGTTTATATTTAACAATAAAAACATTATTAAATAGTAAAAACAAAAAAATACAAAAAATAAATTTAAAGCCGTTGGAATGCTATTAAAGTTATCAGGACTTAAGGGGCAGGAGAAAGGAAAGTCATGGAAAGGTGAAGTGACATTTCGTAACTTTTTTTAACCCTAGGGGAATTTTCCAATTCCGGGCACAGGTCAGGAGGCTGAGAATCCAGGCTCCACCCAGGTAGAAAGCCACAGCTGGGGACCAAAAGACCATCAGAGATTTTAGTGGTCACACAGTGCTGGAGGGACAAAATTGGAAGTTTAAATGAGCCAAGATTGCCTTGAAGGGGGGCAGCATGGAAGACTGAGTCTGTCACAATGCTGGCTCCCCACACCCCAAGACCTATCTGAATTCTGAATTAGTGTGCAGTAAGAAACGAAGGAGATCAGCAGAAAGCTTTTCTAAGACAGAAGTCTCATGGCAAGAAAAAGAAATAAAAGGAATTCATGATTAGAAAAGAAGTAAAACTATGGTTATCTGCAGACAGCACTTTTTATGTAGAAAATCTCATAGAATCTACCAAAAAAACCTATTAGAAGTAATATGTGAGTTTAGCAAAGTTATGGGATACCAGGAAGGAAGGACTGCAAAAGAATATGAGGACGTTTTGTGGGGATGAGATGTTTATTATCTTGGTTGTAATGATGGCTTCATGGGTGTATGCAAATATCGACATTATCAAACTGTACACTTTAAATATGTACATGTGAGTTACACCTGAATCAAGTCACTTAAATAGAAAGTGAAAAGAAGAAAAGGAGAGGGCTGACAGTTTTAGAGAAACAGAGGAGTCAGCATCTGAAGGCCCCAAAGAGGTTGGGAAATGATCACAGTGAGGAGTTTGTGGTCAGAGTGGCATGCTTGAATCACTGATTTTCGAGATGGGGCAGTTACAGGAGATGACAAAGCCTGGGGCTGAAGTAGGGGCCACTTTTGTACCCATTACGTATCCTGTTCCTTTTGCCCGAGCATGACCTCCCTCACTCTGCCTGGCCAACTCCTACCCTTCCTTCAGATCTCAGCATTCATGTCCCTTTGCTGATGGCACCTCACGTGGTGCCCCCACCCCCATCTAACTTAGGTCTTTCTCTAACACACTCCTGTAGCACTCTATATACTCCGCCTTCCTAAACACAACACAGTGATTCCACATGTATTTGTGCAATTCCTTCAGAAATCCGAAGTTCCATGATGACAGCAATCACAAGTGGTTTTGGTGACCATTGCCTCCCTAGCACCTGGGGCAAGACATGGCGGAGCACAGCCATTTGACATTTATTGAATATGTAACAAACTATTAAGTGGAGCATTGTCTATTTCACAGGATTTTAGCCCAAATTTGAGGACAGTGGGTAGGTAAGTCTCTGCACAGTGTCCAGTCTTAGTGGAAACACAAAACAATGTTTCTTATATAAATCAGCCCAAGATGGCCTCTGTGTGTTGGCCCCTAGGAGGAAAGAGTATTTTGGCCCTTCTACCTTCCCCGTGAGAAAGGAGGAGAGGTTCTCTCTATCCCCAAATCAAATGTGTCCCTCTGGGTCCTCTATGGAGCCAAATGGAGTTAGAAGCATAAAATATTTATTGAGAAAGATAAAGGGGAGGGGGCACCACAGTGAAGGTGGGATGCCTGTGGAAGAAGAGGGAGATGGAAGGAAGAAGGGAAAGAAGAGTCTCAGACTGTGGTGCAGCTTTGAGATGGTCTTAGCCAGCCCAACGGGGAGCTCTGGTGCAAAGATGGCCCATAGAGGAGTCTCATATTGAGCAGAAATGACTCTAGTAGCCTGCTGTGTGAAGGTATGGACAGGAAGCTGCTTGGGAATAGCATGGCCTCTGCTCGAATGCTGCAGTGGATCCTAGAGGCATTGCACCTGGATACTGTTAGCTGACTGACAAATACATGTGGAATCACTGTGTTGTGTTTAGGAAGGCGGAGTATATAGAGTGCTACAGGAGTGTTAGAGAAAGACCTAAGTTAGATGGGGGTGGGGGCACCACGTGAGGTGCCATCAGCAAAGGGACATGAATGCTGAGATCTGAAGGAAGGGTAGGAGTTGGCCAGGCAGAGTGAGGGAGGTCATGCTCGGGCAAAAGGAACAGGATACGTAATGGTTACAAAAGTGACTCCTGTCTTAAAGTGACATCTAAGTGGTGAACTTCCATAGCTTCCACAGTCTACCCTTTGTGCTGCACAGATCCACTACTCCATATATGTCCAGGGAGCAGTTTCTCTGATGTTCTCATGGACCTTGCTTCTTGAGGGCCAACTTAGGAGAAGTTGGTGAAACAACTCCATTGATGCTGTTGGTCTTGCAGCTACAACAGATGCTCATTATCCCCCTCCTCCACTACCCATTCTAGGTTTCCCTCACCCTCAGCTATCACCTCTGAAGTCTTGGTGACTTTCCTTCATCGGACCCTTGAGGGGTCCGAGCCCTGGTATCTATGCCTTTCTCAGGCTGTAATTGCTGCACGTGGCCCTTCACAGTCACAACTGGGCAAGGGAATACCAAGAGTCACCTGAGCATATCATCTGGATTCCCCACATATTCCTCCCTGCCCCAGTTTTAACATCAGTTCTCTCTCTTCCTTGATAAGTGTCCATCACCCTGCCAAAATGGTGACTCTTCCTGCCTGCTGGTCTCTAAATGCAGGGAATCAAAACTTTCCAGGTAGCAGTCACATCTATATGCATAACAAGCCTCTGGCTGTATCTCTTGTTGAGAGCGCACTCTGTTTGGGAACTAGAACTTCTAACTCTTCAGAGTCCAAAGTTGAGTCATGGGAAGCATAATGTCCACCTGAGTAGTTCAGTGGGAAAGATGGAAAGTGGGGCCAGTCTGGCTTCCACCCCTTGGCCCTCAGACCCATGCATTCTTCCTACTAGGGGCACGATGCCACATGGAGGTCTTAGATTCAGTGCATATACTGCCTCCTGGAGGATGGTACCCCATACTTGCGGAGCATTGCCTCTAAACTTATACTTCAGCTGTGTCAGCAACAGGACTTTCTGGCATTGTAACAATATAGCAGCTTCTGGGTAATACAGTGTAACACCAGGGAACCAAATGCTCATGGGTCCCACTCACACACATCCTTCACCCTGAAGTCTACCCCCTGATAGTATACTATCTTGTGTGGGATTCCAGGCCTGAAGATCATGTACTCTGGAAGCCTCATGATAGCAATGCTGGCTGAAGCTCTGCCAGCAGGAAAGGCAAACCCGTTCTCAGAATAGATGTCTATTCTTGAAGAAAGAAATGATGTCAGAAGGGATGCAAATGTCAACATGGGAGAATGCTGTCATACTGGGCTCATAACATTAGTCTCTCTTTCTGGCAGATTGGACATTAAGAACCAGCAGTAGCAAAATAGGCCAAGGCAAGTAGGATTCCATGCTGTTGGGCCTATGAGCAGTCTCTATCTCTCCTACTGTAGCCACTCCCATTCACGCACCCTTTGAGTCCTGGAATGGCTGATGGTGAAGGGTGTCTAACATCGATTTGCCAAGTCAATTTTTCTACTTAGCTGTCAAGTTACTCTTCAGTTGTCAGTGCTTTCTGGTGGGCTCTGGTATGTGACATATGTCTTCTGCCTTCATGCTCACTCCATATGTCTATCGTAGGCCTCTACTCTGAGCCCCTTGTCTTCCAGTCCTTTTCCTAGGCTCTCAGCTAGGACATTGGCCACTGCTCTTGATGTATATATTTCCACCTTAGGCCACTTTTTATTCTACACAAAGGGTAATGAAGTACACCTTTTGTAATTTCCTCTCTGTTGTATTTCAGGGACATCCCTGGGTGTGGCTGGAATGCAGCTGCCATCCATTTTCAACTTGTACTCAAATACCAAGCCTATCTATCTAAAACCCAAGTTTAAACCTTTTCCTCCTCCTTCACCTGGCCATACGGGATCATGTGGCCATAGGTGTGAGCTGAGGAAGAGGCTAGAGTGTAACTGTAAAGGGTAACAGCAGGGTCTGAGATACTGCCCACAGAGCTTACTCACACATTTGTCCCTACACAGACTGTATTCTAGACATATCATTTCCATCCTACAGTGAATTGCTGATGGGCTATCTCAATTTGACTTGATGAGTGTGACAAGATCCAGCTCATAATGGGAAATTCCAGATACAGTCACTTGGTGTCCCATAGTCAATCAGTTATCTCTACTAGGGTCCAGAAGCACACCAGAAAGGCATAGAATTCTCTGATGGGGGTGACACACGCCTGCTCCAGATTCCCAGGGCAATTCTTTTACAGGGGCTGGCTTGAAATCTACATTGCATATTTGCCCATGACTGATACCTCTAACACTATACGGTCTGTTAGATGAGATGCCCCAAGGAGAGGCTTGCACTTTAGCCTGAACCTGCTGTAGATTCCTCTCCTGCACCTCATCTCTTTCTAAGCTCTCAGCCTTCTGTGTCACCGATATAGGGACAGAAGCAATAATCCTGGAGGTGCGATGTTTTGTCCCCAGAACCCAATGAGGCTTACAAGGTGCACTAGGTGTAGTAAATTCCCTTTTTCTGTTGGAAGACTCAAGATGCACTGATATGTTGGTTATTTTGGAGGAGGAATCCTGCCATATACCTATTAGGCTTCTAAAAACTTTGTTGAAATGGCAGTTTCCTGAATCTGCATAGTATTTATGTCCTGTCCTCTGGTGCACAAGTGTCTTGCAGACACCTCTTACTCTTCCTGTCCAGTCAGTATGATGGTGTCAGCGTAGTGAATCTGAGTGATGTGCTGTGGGGCTGTCTAGATGATCCACGTTTCTCTATACTATATTATGAGATGGAACAGGTATAATATAGGGCAGAAGAGTTAACAGGGTCGTGGAACAAATTGTAAATAAATATTTTTATCTGTCCACATGATTGTGAATTATTTCTTATCCTCTTTTTTTTTTCTTTAAGGTTGGAATAGAAAGGAATGTATTTATCAAATCAATGGCCACATACCATCTGCTTGTGCAATGATTCCACATCCAGCACAGGGAATCCATATCTGAAATTACTACCTGTGGAAGCCTCGGGCAGTATACAGTCATTTTGCAAAATCCTACCAATTCCTGCAGCAAACAGACTGAAAAGTAAGTGGAGATATGATGGGGACCACCACCCCTACATCCTTTAGATTTTTAAGAGTGGCTGTAATCTTTGCCATGTCTGCTGTGATATTGTTTGTGATTTACTCTTGGCTGGGGAAAGGAGTGCAGTTTCATAGACTTCTACGTGACCTTCACAGATATTATGGTTACCTGAGAGACACACCCTGCGGACAAAAAAGGGGCCACATACTAAACCTGATAAGCTCAGGGGAGGCCTGCATAGCAGGAACTGAAAGTAACCACATACGATGTTCTGAACATAAAAATTCCTAACTAAAAACAGGTTATGGGAGATAGTCACGTCCTAGGCCTGTAGCTCCCTTGACAAAGGTCAATCTTTACCTTTTAAATTGTCTACTGTCTTTCTTCATCTAAGATAACATACCTTTCAAATATCAGAGTCATTTTCTTTTCCGGACCCCTCAAGGCACAACGTCTACACCAGAACATGAGGCTCCATTCTTATCTTGTCCACATACTATCTCTCTGCGCTGTTAACATTAACTATTCTGTACCCACCAATGGAAAAGAGGTCTTCTGTTTTACTTTTTATTCACCCCAGAAATTTCTTCACTTTGCTCTTTCCCACCACCTGAATCTACTCTCAATGGATGTCATGTAACCCTCCTTATTTCTCCTCCTTTGATTCTAAGGTATAAAATAACCTGCAATCTGTTGAGATTTTGCTTTCTGGCAATTGTCATCAGATTACCTCAAAGAAACTCCTTTCTTCTTTTCTAAAATTTTTTTAATTATCAAACTTTTATAAAACCTTTTCTTAAGCCAGATATTCTTGTGTTGACAACACCCACCTAACATTTGGTTTGGAGGTTAACACTGTTAACACAAAGAGGGCAAGAAAAGTTTTATTACTTACGTAACTGAGGATTCTGGGGAGAGCAGGACAGGCCTCTCAAGCAGTTTTGAAATGACTCATGAAAGCAAGGGAAAGAGAGTGGCCTGGGATTTCACTGTGTAGTTAGAAAGTGGGGCCGAGGTGAGGGTTCTCCATGTGCGGAGGGGCATGCATGGTTCAAATCTCCCTCCAGTGCAAAGCAGGAAGTGCACAAGCTTTATTATTACCATGTTGTCCAGATATGGGGCACAACGGGAAGAGGGAAGGCTAGCACAAAATGAAAGGTCACTCTCTAGGTTAAATATGGGCTGAGGGCAATGTTCCTTTCTGCTTGCTGGGGCTCTGGGAAATGGAGGCTTTTAAGACTTGAAAGATAAACTTCAGATGACCTACGCTGCACCTGGCCTCATGCCAGGGAGGGTTTTTGCTAAAAGGAATAAAAATTAAATGAGGCTGAACAGAAGAACCTACCTGTGGAAAGGGAGATGACATCGGGCCCCTCAGCTATGTGCACAAAAAACAGGGGTTCTATGGAAAATAGCTTCACAGGGTGATCTTATCATAAATTCTGAACTGGGCAGGTCATGGTGGGTAGATATGCCCCAGGCATATAATTTCTTTAGTAAAAGAATTATTTTTACCTTAAACAAGGCCTGTCCATTGTTTCTGTGCTTTTAAGCCAATGCTTCTTTGAAATGCCTCTTTTCAGTCCCCTCAGAAGCAACACCACCCACAAGAGAGCACAGAATCTCCTTAATTATTTTATAATGCGATTCCCACCTTGCTCTCTATCACCTTTATGTAATCTTCCTTAGTTCCCTCCTTAATCTCAAATGCATAAAAGAAACTAAAAAACGATTATTCTCCAGCGCATTTGAGATCTTGTTTCCCTTGCATATCTTGTCAGTAAAAACTCTGTAGGTTTGGATGTTTCTTACATCGATGACTGCTTGATAGCAATGCCAACACAGAAACTACCTGCTTTAGTGTCAAAAGACCAGGAAGATACCATTGAGATAGAGACAACATTAAGATCACAACCATGATGTTACCTAAAGTATAATAGTTGATCTTTAGTTAAATGATACAGAGAGTCTGTCTGGGCACGGATTGTAATGTGAGATTTCTAAATAGAATAGAAGGGTTAGAGCACCATCACAAGGATCAGGAAAGCAAGAGGAGACATAAATAGGACAGTTTAAGGGACACTTGGAGAATTGTCCAATCTCAGCCCATCCCTGCCCCTTATGTTTGCACAGACCCTAAGAGCAAAATGCCCACCAGGCTCACCAAGGCCTTGGGGGCAGGAATTACCCACGCACTAGAAGCAGTATATAGTGTACTTAGAAGCCCATCCAGACTTTAAAAACCTAGCTTTACAATTCTGTGACCAGGGCAATCCTCTCATTTCTCTTGAACTCAGTTTCTACTACTGAACAAGGAAATGCTCCAAGATCTCTGGAGCTGGGGAAAGTAAGTGTCCACTGCCCTGGAGGATCTCCCTGTTCGTCCCCCATCACCCTTCCTCACTCAAACTCTTGGGAACTAAGCCTCTTCCCATGGAGCTGCCCTGGGGTCCCGCGTGAGTGGATGATCCAGCTGCCCTCCCTGCGTGTCCACAGCCCCTGCCCCAGACGGCTCTGGAGACCAGTGTCCAGTGTCCAGGGACGACCCACACCAGGGCACGTTGCCAAACAGGATCGGGCCACAGGAGCCTCTTTCGACTCTTCGTGGGACCCAGCTCCGTCCCTCCTGCTTCTGTCTGAACTGTGGCGATGGTTCACACATGGTCAGCGGGGGCTGCTTCAAGCCCAAGGCCAGCGGAACATCGGGTACATGAGGCCAGCCGGGGGAGGGCAGCAGGAGCCCAGGGTGGCCCCAGAATTGCGACCGGATCCGCTGTGATCCTCGCGCGCCACCTGGCGGCCGTCGCAGGCACTGCTTCAAGAGAAGCGCCGCCAAGGCCATCTCGACCAGGGCAGCCATTTCGCTCTGTACGCGGGGTCATGTTTCCTGAAAGGCACTGTGACCCGAGCTTGCGGCTGCAGGAAATGGCGGCCCGTGCAGGCGCACATGCGCAGTCGCACGTCCCCATGTTTCTTCCTTCTTTTCAGAACCCTGGAAGACTGGGGTTCTCGCTGCATCCACCCTTTTTTCTTCCTAATCCAGAATCTCCTGGCTTCGCACAGAGATCGTGAAAGGTCTGGCACAGTAGTTCCAGACACTGAATAGATATGAGAATAAATTGGGGAGCTATTGAAAAGACACCTGTGCTGGAGCATCAACCCAGCACTCCATCCTGCCTGCTGTCGCTTGTCTTCCCTTCAAGGTCTTACCAATTATTTGGGGAGCTTTCAGTGTATGCCCCGGAAAAGCAATAAGCCACTAAATCCAACCACTAGATCCCTATAATCTGGCACCATCCAGTTTACTCAACTCGGTTCCCTTACCTGAGTCCATAAGCCATTGCTCCCTGGGTGGTGACCCCCCTTTGTTAATTTAAGCACTCCACACCCCCTCTTGGACCTTTCCTTCAACACAGTCCAATGCTGACGGAGAGTCCCAGCCAACTGTTGCCCCCCACCCCCACCCTCAGCATACCTTTCCGTCAATTACCCACAGCAGAGATGAGACTCAGCTGAAATATCCGTGACATTTATTTAAGACAGTTACTGAAACCGTTGAAGAAAGTGAATGACAACGCAAACAGGAACTTCTAACAGCCACTAGAGCCCATAACTCTTGGCCCTGCTCACCTCCTGGGGTCCCTCAGTGGTCCCCCACACCCGTGGCCCTCCCACCATAGTCCCACTTCCAGAGGGCACCACAATTGCCATTTGCAGGATGGTGGATGCTGGTGATGTCAACTCACTGAAGGCGCCACCCCCCACTGGCTCACATGCTGGGGCCTGGCCTTGCCCTATGATCTCCACAGAACAGTCACAGGATAGTTAGCCTAAGGAAATTGCACCTCCCCTCCAGGATACAGTTAATCCCTTACTCAGCCCTTTCCCTGCAGCTCTGGAATTTCTTCCTTGTCTCTCACTCAGCCCTCTCCCTGTTTTAAATCCCAGCGGGGTCCAAGGACATAGAACAAAATAGGTGGCCTTGAGCTGCCCCTCTCCCCTTTAGGATAAGGCTCCAGAGTCTGTCCTTTGTCTTTTGTTAAACTTTGCCTAACCATATCATTATAATATCAGCATTGCAAGTACCACATCTCCAGGCACCCCACCCCCATTCCCAAGAACTCAAAAGAGCCTATGATTCAGACAGCTTGGGAAAATACTTTGCTAGCACATTTCCATTAAGTGTGTGATTTTGCTTCCATAAAACTTGTGCTTTCCTGCTTGGTGTTTGTTGTGTCCTTGAATTGTTTCTCATGGCATTAAAAAAAAAACTTATCCTCAGAGCCCCAGGTCAGGGGGTCCCTCTTTGGATTCCCACACTGTGGAGCTCTCTGGCATAAATGAGATTCTAGAAAACACAGAAGGGGACACTTCACCAAGCCGAGGAAACTGAGTCACGAGGAACAGCAGGGTGGCACATCAGAGAACAGTCCCCGTGGAGACTCCGGCAGTCTCTCTCCATCCCTGGTCCGGTTCTTCTTCCCGAGGTCATGGGTGAGTGTCGGCCACGGCTTCGTCCATCCTTTTTGCAGTCTCCTGGGACTGGGTTCGGGGTCTCCGGAATGGGGGCTGCTCAGAGCAGCACACACATCTCCATAAGGACAAGCAGCGCTTGGCCTAAGTACACTGAGAAAGCAGACATCGAGCTCACAAGGATGAGAGCGAGCGGAGAACTGGCCGTGGAGCTCACAGCTCAGGGCAGAGAAGAGGCTGCCCAGGAACCTCAGCTAGTGTGTGTGTGCGTGTGAGGGGCTGTGATCACTTGACACATGGTTCTCTATTGGGGCTACAGAGCAATGGGCTGGAGGCTTCCCAGTACAGGGAGCAGCCTACCCCAGGGACACCTCTCCCCATTCCCATTGGTGTCACACGCGGTCATCTTGGTCACTTGGAAAGGCTGATGATGGTGGTCATGGACGCTTTGGGGGGCCTGGGGGTTTGGTTTGGGCTGGGCGGGTTCTACCCTGGGCCCTGCTCCCCAGGCCGTTCTGGCCTGGCCTCCCCTCCCCCGCCTCCAGGGCTCTGCTGCCCCAGGGGAGAGGAGGCCACTGGGCCTTCTGAGCCTACTTGCTGGAGGAGGACTCGGGGAGACTCATCTCCCCATCCTCATCCTCGTCTCCTGACTCCTCCAGGATGGGCTTGAGTACCCCCTGGGGGAGAAACTCTTCAACCTCTTCAGCCTCCTCAGCCT